>JAYMTP010003809.1:0-16214 GCA_036897365.1 Geranium brycei | reverse complement strand
TTATTGTTATTTTGAATTCGTACGGGTGCGGGTCGAAATCGGATAGGTCATCCCGCACCCGCTGAAAAACCCGTTCATAAAACCCGAACCCGATCCAAACCCGTAAAACATCGGGTTTCACCCGTTTCGAACGGGGCGGGTTGATCGGGTACCCATTGGGTTCCGATTTTTTTGCCATCCCTATGAGTAAACTTCATTTTTTTTGGCAAGTGAGCTTCATTTTTTCCGGCGAGTAATCTCAATAGTTAGGGTATTAATGTAAAAAAAGTGGTATAGTTAAGTATACAAAAATGTCATTTTTCCGTTATAAAATGAACTTATGTGAAGCAAAACAACTAATTGCTATATTATTTTTAAATGATGGTGTAAATAAAATCAAGTAAATTATAATGATTATTAGTTATTTATTTTTTATCGTGATAATGTACAAAAATAATGTATAGTTAGTTAGTTGGATGATTATTAAACAATATATTTATTATAATTGATATAAAAAATATAATTAATCACTATTTTATCTAATTTTCTAAGAAAATAACTTTATATAATATATAAAATACTTATAATAAAATATTTTAATGAAAGAAAATATTACTAAGAAAGGAATCTGGAGACTATAAGATTGAAAAGAGCTTGTGGAGTCCAAAATAATTGGGAAATGAGTGTGGAGTGAGCAAAAGATACGATGATCGAAGCCATGTGAATATGAACTCAGAAAAAAACACACAAATTGGTTTCAATACAAAGCACTTTTGGGGATACAGACTCGAAAATTGCAAATTCATTACGTCCAAGGAAAATAAATATATGGGTAACGTAACGTATTTGTGTGGTGGGTAGCTTTATCATTTTTATATCTGTCACAGTACGTAAGATCCGTGTGCCAGAATCACATTTTGAATACTAATTATTAAGTCTACAAAGAGATTTAAGATATTACTTTTAAAAATCCTTATAAATAATTTTTCAACATAGTCCATATATCAGATTAACTTCCATTGCTAGTGATTTACTCCAAGCCGGCGCACTCAATTTGAGTGTCGCCGGCTAGGATCTGCCTACTCGGCGGCACATTGGTGTTGTCGGGTAGGTGAATCATAGTCGACAACTTCGTCAGTCTCGCCGAGTAGGTGCAGTGATCCCCGACTACACATATCAATGCGCGTCGGGTAGGTGTAGACGTCAGTTAACGGGATTTGGGTCAATGGTCAACAAGTCTTAACTAGTCGGCGACATTTATTAAAGTCTCACCGGCTAGGCAATTGTCGACAATCATTTTAATTGACCAGCAACGATCATAATACCTAGTCGACGAGACATTGACCAATTGCGCAAAACATTTTAGCAGCTGTCTCGTGCAGAATCCCACAAAGTAGTAATAGTGAGTTAAAATTTTTACCCTGCATATTTATTTCAACTTTGACCGCTAAGTATTTTTTTCTATGCTAGCTGGCTTTATAATATCAAGGAGCGCCACGTGAAGTGTCGCGGTTTCTTGCGCGCCACTGCCATATGCGGTACTTCGAGTTGAAGATCAATTTCATATAGAACTACGTCAAAGATGGACAGTGCTCGGTCCCCATAGACTTTATCAACCGAGAAGGTGCATGGAATTGGTTGTGTGACCACAACGAGTACCCTAAGCATAAGGTAGTTTCTAAATTTTTTTTTCTCACAAGTTGTATTAACTTTTCAGAAATCTCACTTATTTTTTCTTTGTTCATGTGTACACTTTCTAAAACAATTACAAATCTCTGCAACTTGGATAACAAGAAAGAGCATAACGGCAGTTCCAGGTCATTTAAGAAGCACTTGGACATGCACAAGGAAAACACACAACTATTACCGTGGATGAATACATACTCGGTCGTCTACGACAATGATGGTGACCGGACAAAGTAAATGAGTATTTTAAAAGTCTCCTTCAATTTCTATTATTATAAATATTCTTTTAGAGCTTCAGGTTGTTAGGGAGGCGATGTTGGCTCTAACCAAAGAACTACGTGTGTCCCAACCTCCTGCCACCAACGCACTTCACGCTGTTCCAATGCCACTTGAAATGCCGAGCGAGGATGAGGCAGTTGTTCTGCAGTGGGTGACCTAGAGTAAGAAACAGAGCATCGCGATAAATAGCATGAGAGGTGGCGTCGTCCATCTGGCTCCTGCATTTAAGAGGAACGCTTAACTACTGAGGTCGCTGAGAGGACAACTGTTGTGGTCGTGGTGAAGACGGGGAAGCTGGAGGACGATTTCATCGCCAAAAATGCTACGCTGAAGAGACTACTCGAGGAAGAATGACGTACCATGAAAGAAAGGTTGCAAGTTGACCCTACGGCTCTGGTGCAACACTGGATGGATGAGGTCATAACAGAGATATGAAATTACGTCCATACTTCCACATATTACGCGTAACGTAGGAGACATCTCTATTTTTTCCCGAGGGAATCCTTAGAATTACCAATGCTTAGCTTTCAATTCGTCTCTGACCATCAAATGACATGTCAATAACCAATCCTCCTCCCTTTGTCTCTTTGCAATAGCTAAATGATGTGTGCAATATCGATTAGCCAGAGACCGTCAGTTACTAGATCTAATCCTCCACAAAAAGTAAGAAATTCTACATATTTTGACCAATTCAAGGTAAAGAGGGGGTTGTTCCTTCGACAAAACAAGACATTCGTTATTTTAAATTGATGCTCTGAACTAATACTTGCTTAAACTTGTTGTAAATTATTGGTGGATTTTCTGTAAATAGGTGTTGTGGATTTTGTTTTTGTTGTTTTGGAATGTTGTAGAATGCATATTAGGGTAGTCGATGTTAATTTTTACATGTTTGAATTTCAAGAAATTTGGGACAGTAGATGTATAATGATGCTTCACCTAACCGGCGCGACATAAGCTAGGTGAGACAAAGGTCGACTAGTTTAAAGATATCCAGTCGACGAGAGCTGGTAATACCAAGTCTCGTCGACTATGTTTCACCTAATTGGCGATACTTTATCGAAACAGGTCTCGTTGATGACCTTACCTGGCAGGCGGGATATTGCGCCCACCTTCCCGACAAGACATTGAAACAATGTCTCGCCGAAAAAACCCTTTTCCGGCAAGATAGTACGAGTGTAGACATTTTCTGCAAACGTACCTCGACTATACTTAAATGGCTGCTTTAGTCCATATGGTTGGTGCATCCATTCACAACAAATGGTGTTTTGTAATCGTTACAACGACATTAACATCTATAATAATTTATTGTGATCCCAAATGTTGAGCAATATGAAAATTTGCCATCAATTTACAATTCTATGTTTTAAAATACAATAATATTTTTTAATTGAGTTTTACCTACCACAATTAGGTTAATATAATATACTTTTTTAGGGAAATGGCACTACTCAAATTTGAAGTCACAATAACATATTGTCAAATTTAAAGGTGAGGATAAGAAGATGGCACCAGTTTTGAAGGGAAAAATTACTTATTTTGTCAAAAATATAATAAAATAACAACGGGTTGGAGATGCTCTTTAAGTGTTAAATAATAGTAGCCAATGACAAATAGCTGAAAAAGAGCATGTAGAATTGCGAAAAGTAGGTATACGATCCCATAGTGACAATCGATAACATAATAATCAAGAATAAGGATATAAGTAAGTTAAAGTATGAATTTAAATGTTACTATTGACCGTTATTTTAGTCTTCCATATAATATGAATATAAAGTTGATTTGAACGATACAAAAGAAGCCAAAATATTAGTCCCCACTTATCCGAAAGGAAAGAAAACCAAGATATGTTTTTCTTGAGAAATGTAGGCCGAACACCTGGCATCCCCTATTACAGTATACGATATACATATACATGTTTATTTTCTTAATTAATTTGTCTGCTTAAATTATTATTGAAAAAATGTCACTTACCTTTTTCAGACTATGCACGATTTTCATTTGCCTTCTGAAAAATAGAATGTGTTACATGGAGTCCCCGAACTATACTAACGTTTCATTTAGCCTTAACGACGTTAGTTTTTTTAAAAAAATTATGTTAACTTTTTTTGAAAATGACGAAAATACCTTTGTATTTAAGAAATTAAAATTTATTTTAAAATTTTTTCAAAATAAATATATTTTTTAGAAATAAATAATAATAATAATAAAATGGTTTTAGTATTAAATTTTTTTTTCGAAAATAAATAATTATAAAACATAAAAAACGATGTTTAAAAAACGTTTTCGAGGGAGGTAAGTGAAAACCGTGCATAATACGGGAGAAGTAAATGATATTTTCCTATTATTACTTTGAAAAATATTAAAATTGAAAAACGGGTTTTAAACATCGTTTTTTATTTATAAAATTTATTTTCAAGATTTAAAAACTTTATTTTTTATAATAAAATCAGTTTATTATTATTTATTTTATAAAAGAAGTTATGTTTTAAAATAAAGTTTTAAACTATTTTTAAAATTTTTTAATACAATGGCATTTTTGTTATTTCTAAAAAAAGTTAATAGGATTTTCAAAAAAAATAACGGAGTGGGGTTAAGTGAGACTTTTGTGAATCTCAGGGGTCTCATAGTTATCATTTATAATTCGGGAGATGTAAGTGAGACTTTGAAAAACTTAAAGTGATGCATGTTAAATTATCCCTTCGTACTAACTGAAAAATGACCAGCTTAATCTAGAATTAATACATATTATGGAAATGACATATGATTAACTATGTGTAACAAATTTAGAAGTATCCTTCAATACCGATCAGATAAGTGTAGCGGAGATCAGAAAAAGATTGGTCCACATATAAAGACAATTATGGGATCCAATTAATTGATGGCTGCAGATATGTTTCGAGAAAGGAACACAAGAGAAGAGAAGTGAAGTAGAAGCTTCCTTTTATTTGGCTTCTTGCTTACATTTATTTACCAATCACTTGTTCACACTTCACATTCGACACTTTTATTCTGCCTATGCACATAGATGTCACAATTTGGCTTTTGAACTTTGGAAAACAAAATCCACCAATTTCCAACTCTATTTCTTAAACCAAAAATTTTGTTTTCCAGTCAGTGTTTAAACTTTGGAAACGGGTAAAATGTGCCTTGAACGATAACAATTTGTAAAAAATGTTGTGAACTTCATTTTGTGGGTGTAAAATGTACGGATTTATACAAGAACAACGATAAATAAGAATAAATAATTTATTTATTTTAAATTTTTTGTTTTTATCTTTCAACTAAAATTTGTATAAATATTTTTTTTATTAAATTATTTTGAAAATTTTTTTAATTCTTAATTGGGTGGACAATTTTACACAATAATACAAAGTTCACAACACAAATTTTCAATTATCAAATTACATATCACCCTCTTAGAAATAGCACAGTATAAAACACATTTTAACCATTTTCTCTGCTAATTGATAAATTTATTTTTAGTTTGCACTCTTGATGTTCTTAGAGAAATTAGCTTATCCAATGTGAAATCATAGTCATGCATATGGGTTGTACGTAGTAACAATGTTAAAAATCTCACGTAAAAAAGTTACTTTAAATTTTAACATGAATATAAATATAAATTATGTTCTATGATTTATCATATAGTTTATTATGATGTTACATACAATGAAAGATATGATGTGATTTGATTTATGATGTATCTAAATCCATTTTGAATGCAATGTAATGTTTGTGGGCTTTTGATTGAGTAATTGTGAGAGGAAAATTCCAAAAATTAATGGACACAAACCCATAAGTGTGGCCGAATCATATAATGTCAATCAAATATTTGAACCCATTACTCTCTCCTTCATCAAGCATTCAGACTGGCCCAAGTCCAACCCAACCCAAACTATTTTGTATTTTATCTAAAATAAATATAGTAAAATCTTTCTAAAATGATACTCGGTAAATTAATTTCTTTTTAAAAATTACCATACCAACTTCTTCAAACACTAATGGGCATCGAACCCTGAACCTTAGGTCATCCAGCGTGCACCTTGAAAGGTTAACTAATATTAATTAACCTTCTAAAATCCCAAAATAAAATTTCTTTAAATTAAATATAAATAGTAATTTATTGGTTAATTAATATTTTTGTAATAGAATAAGATATCATTATAACAATATTAATTTATAGAGGGTTTATATGTGCTTCCGACTAACTTTCATTGAATAATAAAAACATAGTTTAAGAAAGTAGTATAAACCATTTTCTAAATGATTTATCCTAGTTCGTAACTTTAATAATTGCCCATAAATGAAATATTTCTCATTTATCTATAAGATATAGCCCTTAAATTTTGTTCTCAAATACTACCAAAATATCAATTTCAATTAATAATAATAAATAAAACTACATGCCCTCTATTGAACCAAAACACATATGGGTTCCTTCGGATCCCGGAAAACTTAAAATAAATGTTAATGGGGGAATAAATGCACATAGGGGGTTCTGGAGCATAGGGATTATCTGTAGGGACTCTGAGAGCTGTATTGTGGGAGCTCTCGCTAGACGGTTTTTGGGACATCTCCATTCTGAAGAGGTGGAGGCCGTAGGCGTCAGAGAAGCTTTATCATGGGCAAAAGAAAATGAATGGAAGGAAGTAGTACTCGAATCATATTGCATTAGGGTGGTGGATCATGTCCGGCAAGGGAAACAAACAAGAAATATGTTCGGGGGCATCATCTATGACTGCAGGCATATCCTTTCTGTACCAGGAGTTGATTTCACATTAACTTTTGCTCGTAATATCTGTAATAAAGTGGCTCACGAATTGGCCAAACATGCTTTAACTAACAGTAGCTGAGATTATGGTGAGTGGTCTGTCCCCCCAACTGTAGCTTCAGTTGTCCGGCTTGATGCCTGGTTAGTTGCCATTTCTTAAATAAAATTCGTTTCCCTTCAAAAAACACATATCATACAACAAAAACATTTTTTTCAAATACAACCCACTCCTTGAAAAAAAACATTTTATCGACTAAGAGAAATAATAATATACAAATCGGGTGAAGTGTCCAAACTGTCTGAACAGGTGGAACTTTTGTACTGAGAGTGAAATGTTTGCGTTCAGGTGGAATTTTTGCGCTGAAGGTAGAACTTTTGCGACCCGACAAAACACCGCGGGTCAACCATCCTGGACACGCGCGCAGATTTTCATTGCTCCAAACACCGCGGGTCAGCCTTCCTAGACACGTGAGATTTTCACTTATCCAATGCGTGAGATTGGTTCGGAAGATTGGAACGTTTGAGCTGATTTGTACTGGAGTGTATCCCTATCAACTAAACAATATACGAACACGATCAAAATGGACGGTGGTGATCACGTGGAGTCGGAAAACAAAAATCAGGGGTAGACTATCTCCTGCAATGAGCTATAGCCGCCTGAATGGAGCTCTGCTGGTGATGATCGTGATCCCGACCGTTGATCGCCGGTGCCTGATGAGCCGGTGAGCTCTTGATCGAATTCGGATTGCTAAATGCTCTTCTCTTCGCTTTCATCGGTTTTTTCACATTCTTTTCGTTGCTTGTAATTATAATCGCGCGGTCCATTTTATATTGTTCGTCATCGAAACTGCAATAGCTTTTCATGTTCTTCAATCCCAATTCGGTCCTTATTGGCACTATCCACTTGTTGAGGAACTTGTGGAGCCTCCTGCTCGCTCGAGACGACGTCGTTTTGGTGCCGAGCGCTTTTGGGTCGCGTGGAGTGTTGGTTCTGGCTTTTGCGAATGATGCAAGTAGCTTTTGGAGTTTTACTGCTGCCGGAAATTTTATTAGGAAATTCAAAATTCCAGAGCCGTTGCTCGCTGTTGGTGACGTCATCTTTTCTGATGGTTTTCTGCATGATATTCAATGTGAAAACAGACAAAACGGATTGAGCCAAAGAAGCAGACAGGAAACGAAAATAGTATAAATGTTTTAAAGTGGATATATATGCTTTATTTGTTATTTTCTTTTAATTGTCCAAATAATTCAAAGTTTGTTTAATTATCTGACGGATATATTAGTTATTTCTTCACGTGTGATCACCTTGATAAATAAAGAGAATACTAATTTTGAAAATAATTATGTCGGAAGAATTAACACTTATTATCATAAAAAAATGTTCTAAAAAATGATAGTTACTAATCGTGCTTAAAAATAGTCTTATGGGAATTAATTAGATTAACAGACAAATAATCAATTATTAATAACAGATTCATTAGATAAGTATATAATTTCCAAAACACAGCAAAAAATATGATATAATTATTTTACCATAAGAACATTCTCCTTTGCAACATACTTAATCACAAATTCATGGAGAAATTCACAACATTAAGCATATAATATGCTAGAGAAAGAGTTTTATTATTATTTAATTTAAATGATAAATTGCAAAAATTGGTTATAAGCTATTCAAATTTTGTAAGAAGTAGGTATGAATTTTTAAGTCAAAGAAAAGTGGGATTAAACTTATCATTATTTTTTTTTCAAATTGTGTGTGTTCAAAAATAACGAAAATGGTCTTTCAATTAAAAAATAATTTTTGTTTTCAATTCGAGTTCGTCGTTTTTTTCTTCTCTCGCACGCCATATTAATGTCGTGAACTTTATATTGTTCAGTTACGAAAAGATTCTATCGCACACAACAGAGAAAAATCGACGAGTTCGAGTTAAAAAACATTATTACATTCTTTTCTCTTGATTTAAAAAGTAATAATGTAAAAGATATTTTCTTATTTTTGGACAAGTGTACTTATTTTGCAAAAAAAAATTACAATCATTTTTTTAATAATAAAATATCAGTAATTTTTACATTTGGCCCTTTAGAATTTAGCCTAACTTAAATTGAGAAACGTAAATAATTTGGCAAATTAATGAAGTACCTGTTAGAATCAAGAGCCGTGGCTGATGGCAGAACAAGCGCATTGGCAGCAATATCATCAGTAGCTCGGCCTTGAAACGTCGTCGTTTTTCCAACATCAGGCTCCGGCGAAGCTGAGGAGCAGGAGAAGAACGACGACGAGCTAAAATCGCCGGAAAAAGGACACTGCCGACTATCGCCGTCAATATCGACGACGAGCAAGTCCCGCCGGCCACGGGTTTTGCTTGCGTCAGACCACAACACCGATGACGTCACAAAGCTCGACGAAAACGAGATTCGCAGCTCAATTTGTTGTTCTTCTTCTTCATCGTCGTCGTCGTCGGATCCTTGGTGTTTGTGTTGGGCCTTGTGGATGGCTATTTCGAAGAACGACTGGTCGTCTTCGTCGTCGTCGGAGAAGAGTTGTAAATCTACGGAATTGGAGTCGTGCGATTCGTCCTCAGATTTGTTTTCGGGTGAGTAGATCATTGCTTTGTGTGATCAGAGGTTTTTGAGTAATTGCATTGATCATAGATTCATTATAGCGGGAGATACATACATATATATACACACACACGCATTTGTGTGAATGTAACATTGGGGAAGATGATCGGAACAAGTCAAACAAATGAGGTCGCGTTGACTTATATTTTGGATCTGCCGCGGAGTTTTCGGGTCCAATTTTGAATTTTATAAGATTTTATATCATTTTAAATTAGAGAACTGGTTTGGACCGGGTCGACCCGACCCGACCTTCCCCAATTCTCGTGACTGAGTGACCCCCTGTCTCTGTATTTTATGGGGTTACATTTTTGTATCCAATCCAATCGAACCTATTTAAATATACTTTCTAGTTTCCATTTCTTGACCATTTTGAGTCTTCGACAATGATTGATCACACTTTTGCGTTAGAGAAATCCTAATCAAATATGAATTGATTATATTTACGTTTAATTAACGCCTTAATATGTTTGTCTCAAATGATTATTCATATCGAACACATAAATTGTAAAATTGTAAATTTTTTTTTAATGAAGTTCAACAAATGTTATAAGATCGAGCATATATAATTAAGTATATATATTTATGTCAAACAAAAAGTCACGAAGCCTGTCGAGGTTTTAAGCACAAAACTCAAAACATATTTCAACAACTCTCGATTTGAAGATTTTATTTAACATTATGTATGAATAAACATTTTTATACATTGAAGAGAATTTCATTTCAATAAAACTAAACCCTCTATTCAATCATCATAAACAATCAAAATAAACACTAAATGTTATTTGAATGTATATTTTTTTCATATGTCAATTTCTCGGACAGTAACATATCCCATAACTTGTGTGAAGAAAGAAATTTAAAACATGACCAACCAGCCATTGATCAATACAAATTAGAAAGAAAAAAACAGAGGAGAAAAGGGTTCCACCATTTTTATTCTTTTTGTACCTAGAAAGAGAAGGACGTGAGTTGAAGCAAGCATCATGTGATATTGAAGATTGATAAACAAAACATTATATTTATAAAGTAAAGTAAAGATAATAGCAATTGTTGTTTGGTTATATGCACTTTCTCCGCATCCTGTAGCTAAATCACATATATAGGCCAAAATAGAAGATTACAAAAACCCGTTGCTTATTTAAGATATTTATTTATAATTAGAGATGAATAATAAACCCGTGATTCCTCAGTTTCTGCAATGTGTTGCAACTGACAGAGATGTATCAACACACATACACATACAAGCAAAACAGAACACCAACTCAACTTCAATAATAGTCATATGTATATGTCTTTACATTTGATTAATCACATGTACAAGCTTGTTGTATTGTTGCTTAGGTCAATCACATATATATATAGATCCTGAAATTTCGTGCATTTCGTCACAAGCTACTGACCGGTCATAACAGCATTACATTTTAATAATGGGTTGCAAATATATAATTAATATGTTCATAACCAAATCATTTTACACTGACTAGTCACATACTATTGAATTTTAATGTTAGTATATTCATCTCTTTTTTTTAAGGAAAACTCGAAAATTATTAATTAACTAACTCAGCACCTCGTCATACAGCTAAAATAATACTTGGTAGGACAGACCTCTCACCATAATCTCAGTTAATGTTAGTTAAGGCATACATGGCTACTTCATGAGTCTCTACATTACAAGAACAACGAACAAAAGATAAAGTTATACCTGCCCCAGGACGGTAAGCATACGACAATAATAGAAGATGATTCTCCCGAACGTGTTTGTAACCTGATTCTGGTGCCGGATGTGATCCACCACCCTGAGACAGTACGATTCTATCTCCACCCTCGCCCAGTTCTTCCTTTTTGCCCACGAGAGAGCTTCTCTGACTCCCACGACCTTCACCTCTTCTGGGTGGAGATTTCCCGAGAAATGTCTACAAAGAACCACCACTAATCGACCCTCTGAATTTCTACAGACGAGCCCTATACTATAGAAACCCCTTTCGGCATCCACGCCTCCGTCCACGTTGATCTTCAGGCCTCCCACCCCGGGAAGGGTCCAAACTGCCCTATTTGATGGATGCCCCGGGCCCGAGCTTACTGTCGAAGGTCTAGATGCAGCCCAAATCCTTTGGCATCCCTTGACCTGTACTGCTACCCTTGCCGGCTAAAACGCCTCCCCCTTCCAGATAAAACAATTTCTCGCTCCTCATATGGCCCAAATGCTTAGGGCTAACAGGTTATGTTCATCGTCCCCTTCCACCCAGGAAACCCAGTCACTTACCTTTAGAAAAAGTATTGAAATTGGACTCAGTCTGTCTTCCCAAATGAGCACCACGATTAGACATTCCAAAACTTAATAAGTTTTCTTCTCTAATTAAAAATCTAATGTATTTAAAAGTTTAGATTGGTAAATATAAAAATAAAAATAAAATTGTTACTTAAAAGAATATATTATGTACATATCACATTGATGAGTTTTTGGCAGATTTAGTGATATATGCCCCTGCCATTTATATATATAAGTATGTTTTGAAAATATCCGTATACAAGTATGTTGTATTATTTTGCTTAGGTCAATCACATGGATCCTGGAATCTCGTGTATTTCGTCACAAGCTATCGACTAGTCTTACACCATTTTATTTTAATAATGTGCTTCAAATACATAAATAGTATTCATAACCACGTCATACCTTATTGATTAACCTTTATAATTAGATTAAATCATATAAAACAACTTATTAGCGTATGGTTGTAGGACAATATCATAATTGTAAGCTCATATTTATTATTTTAAATATTAAGGTGATCTGTAAGTTTTGATTCCGGAACAATACGATGCAGAGTAGGGGTATAAACGAGCATAATCGAGTGTCATTTTAGCAGGGTTCGGTTCAGCTCGTAAAGAAAATGTTCGGTTCGACCTCAAACGAGATTATGCAACTAAGCTCGAATTCGGCTCGAAATAAAATAGACAAATTTGAGCTCGAGCTCGGCTCGATTCGGTTCGCTTAAATTTCAATACAAAAATTCATTAAAAATTAAATAATTAAGAAATTAGCCAACTTGATTCAGCTCGTATAATTTTAGCATAAATATTTTTTAAAATTATATTAATGTAAATAAATAATTAATTAAATATTAAACGAGTTACATGCAAACCTATCGAGCCTTAAAAAGTTAGCTTGACTCGTTTATTAAACGAGGCCAATCTTGAGCCCGAATTACGCTCAACCTCGATTATAACGAGTCTGAACTGAATATTTAACGAGTCGAACTCGAACAACTCGTTAAAGGTTCGATAATGTAGAGAATACTGTTAGGATTCGATACGTGGGCCTCAAAACAGATGACATAGAGGTAGGATTGTAAAGAAAAAAGTGAACCTGATTGAGAAAATATTGAATAGTTGCATATAACCTATTTGATTAATAGGAAATAAATGGGGAAAAAACTAAATCAAACTATGAGCTAACTAATGGACAGCCAAGAGCTTCATCAATTACGCTAACCAAAAATAGGCCCAACAAAAGAAAAAAATTATTGAATTTTTGCCAAAATAAGACCAATCGAGCTGAAAATCCACCAACCAAACCACATTATTAGACTAATATAAGTTTTATTTCAAATTCCTACAACCAATTCAATGACTCAATTCAATTTCAAACTGATTCAAGGGAACCATGAACTATTCCAAATAAAAATCTAGATTCAATTTTATCATTTAAATATACTTCAATCCACAACTGATGAGACAAACTCGAGACATATATAAAAAAACGAATAGCCTAAAGTAATTTCCCAAATACACGTTAACACATATACAAAAAAGGAGATACCTGAACTTAAAACAGCAGGAGAGACAAAACGCAGCAAATAGCCAAATACCAGACTCGTACTCTACAATAAGAATAAACAAACAATTTCCACTGTAATAACTAAACGGAGATAGTGATAGAGTTAATTAATTATGGATTACTATAACTGAGTTTTGTATTTACAGTCCTGGCTTCGGACCTTCAAATCGAGAACCCCAACGGTCAAGAGACAATCCGACGTCGTGACGACGTGCTTCTTGAATACCCCCAGAAACGTGACCCTCCCCGGGATCGCCGTGCGAGCCTCGAGCACGATCTGGCCGCTCATCACGTCCCGCGCCAGATCCGCCACGTGTCCCGCCAGCTCCTCCACCTCCACCGTCAGCCTCACGTCCACCGTGGAATTGCTCATCGCCGGTATCGTCCCGGCGTAGATCTCCGCCTCCCCGATCCTCTCCCCTCCGTACAGCAGCTCGCTCGTCCCCACGCCGTGCCTGAAGCTCGCGTGGTTGCGATTGCTCACCTCCATCTTCATCGCCACGCTGATGTTCAGCTCGATCTTCAGCGCCGGGAGGCTCACGCGCGGCGCCACGCCGTCCACGGCGGCGGAGACCACCGCCGTCGTCGGGTGCTTCGCCTTGAACACCGTCAGCGCCAGGATTAGACAGATCAGGAACACGACCAACACGATCGAGACGCACGCGATCGCTCCGATCGTCAAGACTCGCCTCTTCCTCGATCTCTTCCGCTTCTTCTCGGTGGTGTCGACGGCGAAAACGCTGCTCTCCGTCGTCATGAATCGGTCGATCGATCGATCCCCAAATCTACGATTCAATAGTAGGGGTTAGGGTTTGGTACGGAGAATTAAAGGCTGATTCGATTCGTGGGAGTTGAGATATTTGGGAGTGGCTCGATTTAAGAGTGATGGTCTCTCAACTGAAAATTAGGAGTCGTGGAGGGGTAGAAAGGGAAAGAACAAGTTTAATGCCCTTGGTATTTAATTGTGGGCAGCTACAGCTAGAAACCTCTTAAATCGCAATAAATAAATGCGTGTAACTCTGTTTTTATAATGTATATTAATTAATGTGAGTAAGAATAATAAATTAAAATTCCTAGTCGGCCCGAAGATTTAAAGTGACTACTTAAGATCGGACCTTCTTTGTCCCAAAGCAATTTCAAATCTTATAGTGCTGTATAAATCAAATTAATATAAATAATTAAATATGATCTTTTAAAAAATATTATTTGAAATAAATCTGCAAAAAAATTGCTTTTGGGTCTGGAAGATGATAAAGAAGTATCTGATATTGATACAAGGGGAAAATATGTTTTGGTGGGCCATTAATCACGAGTTGTTTATAAATTAATTAAATAAAAAATTAATAGACAATTAAAAGTAATAATATTTTGAAAGAGAAATGTGTTGTTGGGGGCTCGTTATTAAATGGTGATTGAGGACTCACCGGCCAGCTACCTCATCCTGATGTTACACGATTTGCTAGTTTTTAATTATTTTTAAGTTATTCGAACTGATACACACACAGTCAAAGAATTGGATCTGTTTGTTTAATTTTTTAATTTTTTTAATTTTATGGCTTTATCTTTATTGCTTTTTCAATGACAGTTCGGGATTCTTCTCTCTTTTCTACACAAACAATGTATAAAAGAGAATTACTAATCAAACGTATTGAAGTTAGCCTGTTTCCGAGTTTGACATTCCAACTTAATTTTTTTACAAATATCCCCAATCTTTTAATGTTGCACTTAACTTAACTAGCCGGCGGCAAGGAATGAGAAGAAGACGACTGGGGAGGATAGTGAATGAAAGGATAAATTCATTGTTTTTTAATTTCCCATAAATTTAAACGCAAATAGAACAAAGAACGGGTCTGAATTTTCTGTGCCCTATTCGTTTTTGTTCAAAATTTTGTGGGTGTTGGGCCTTGTGTGCTCGATGATCGTTTTGGGGGGAAACGGAGCGAGCCTGGGACAAAGTGAGGTGAGACCGAGCCACCCTTGCTCTTTGGCGCATATCACCTCCAGACCAATTTTGTGAGGGTATGGTTTGTGACAAGGATAAAACTATAATTTATCTTCTTATTTTTATTTTGTCTCTTGGAAAATTGGTTGTCCTTATTCATAAATAAAAAAAATTAGTTGACCCAGGGTAAAATGATATTTTCACATTTATCAAATAATTGTATTATTTAGCACTTTATAGTGAGGCCATTTTTGACTTTTCATATTTCTAATTATGTTAGATTCAACGAAAGTTATTTTAAATGTAACAAAAAAAGTCGAGTTGCTTACAAAATATTTTTTTGAAGTTGAGGTACTGAGCTTAAAAACGGGCCAACTTAGGTATAGTGGTATGTAATTATCCATATGTAAAATAAGATAGAGAAAATGTCACTTAACTCTTCTTAAGTATAGCTGATTCATATTTAACTCTCCTTGATTAAAAATACGTTTCTACGCCCCTTATTGGATTTAAGTGAGAATCAGCTATACTTCAAGGAGATAAGTGATATTTTTCTCAATAAAACAATATGTTTAATTAAGAAAAATGAAAGATTAATGTAGGCATACATATTTAATCTAAAATAATGGGAAATACTATTTTGAACTTTATCACTAAATTATGTACAATAAGATGTTTTATTTTCAAAAAATAATAAGGACATAACTTTTTATCCTTGTGTTGCGTGTGAGAAGATATTAGAACACATGGATGCCACTTAAATAAATAATGTTTGATTGCTATTTGATAGTTGCGCTTTTATACTTTAATATGGGTATTGTTCGTTAAACATACAAAATTTAGATGTGTGATTAAACAGTTAAACGAAGTATGATATTATTATTGTTGAGTGTTAATTAAAGATTCGTCAATAAGAAATAATTTTGAATCTATTTCTCAATCCAAAAATTCTTTTTATCTAAACATGATCTTGTTGGGATTTGATTATAACTATAGGAAACATGAACATACACTATATGCAATCAAACTAGAGGCATAAACATGTTTCTAATCAAAACCCTAAAACATACAATAAACTCATGTTGATATTT
>JAYMTP010003808.1:0-16217 GCA_036897365.1 Geranium brycei | reverse complement strand
AAATTATGTGTCAAATTATGAGGCCGGCGTCGGATTCGCGCTGGCTGTTCAGGGAGGAGACCGGCGCTGGATTCGTGCGAATAGGTCTCAGCGGGGGCAGAGATTTATCGGAGAGGTGAGACCATATTGGTTAAACCAGACCATTTCGGTCAAACCATTTAGATCCAATATTCATATCCGCGGGAAGAGACCATTTCGGTCAAACCAGACCGGGCAAATCTTGTCTGGTTCAAATAGGAGAGGGCAAAATCGTACTTTCAAAAAAATATATTTGAAAAGACTAATATGCCCTTCACCTTTAACATAAAATAGGAATTCAATGAAGGGGCAAAATCGTCATTTCACATTTTCGTAACAAATTTTGGGACAACGATAATATTTTGTATTTAGATGACCTACAAAGTTATAAAAAAACATTAGGTGTACATACATGATTATGGGGTTTCTGCATGTGTACTTACGTGAAATTTACCCTAAAATATATGGGTAATTACACATCACTACCCCCAACTATCTTCCATTTTCACATTACAATCCCGCACTTTAAAACTTGATTTACAAGTACCCCAGCTAATTTTTTACACTTAACTCTAACTATGGTTAAATCTAACAGAATTAAGAGGTAAAATGACCAAAATGCCCTCACCAAAATTCTATTATTTTTGTGTATTTTATCATTAAATATGAAATGACATATTTACCCCCAATCAAATATCACATTTGGCTTTTGACTTAAGGGTAATGTAGTCTTTTTACCTTCATCTTCAACCTCACAATCGTGGGCTCTCTTGTTCTCCAGCAAGCTCCTGTCGATTCTTATGTCTGGCATCCGGGCATCCGAGTCAACTTGCGAGCGCCCTAACTATAGCATCTGAGCTTCAAATAGAAAATTTTATGAGCCTAAATTGAAGAGGAAGAAAAGATATACAATTCTCATGAAGAAAGTTTCACATTGGAGGTCCGAAAAAGGGTGAAAAGGCATAGAAACAGTGGTTGGTCATTAGGATTTTCTAGCTGAAGTGCAGAAAGTCATGACAGGACCAAGTCACGGCCCAGAGTCGTGACTTGGGGTGTCATGACTCCATTATAGGACCATAACACCGATTTTTCAGCTGGAAAATGTCCATTTTACCTCCAGTTCGTGTATTGGTATAAATAGCTCATTTTGGAGTTTTATTTGATAAATTTCTCACATTCTAAGGCATAGAGAGGAGGCTGGGATGTAGAGAGGAGGAGGAAGATGGGAGATTGGAAGAGAAGAAGATTAGGTTAGTTATTAGATTTGATTTTAGTTATGTAAACTTTGCAGAGATTGTGATTTTGTATATAAGTAGATTCTTATTAGTTTTGTCATTGATTTTGAGTTTTGTTCATGTTCATGAATAGATTGTTCCTAGATATTGGTGGGATTACCAATCTAGGTTGATTTTGATTGAGTTGATAATATTGGTATGGATCGTATGCTTGTTTGAGCTTAAATTGACATTAATTGACTATGGGTATTTGAGATGGATTGATTAGTGTTTAGGTCTTGTGAATTAAGTACTAATTGATGATTTTGAATTTTGCATGATGAACATAAGCTTGGTTGATTTTGTTGTTTGCAAGATTTTAGCATTTTTTATTGTTACACTTTTGATTTCTCTTTCTCATCCTTGAAACTACCCCTATCTTCCTTTGCCATTCTCAAGCCCGACAATTCCGAATACCTAAGCTAGCATACACTAGCTAAAACTCCTCGTGAAATTGATATTTCACAGTATAATTTATGTCTTTTATTACTCAGCGATCGGTAAACTACCGTGTGCGTCGGGGATTCAATCCCCGGTCGAGTCACCGTCATCATCTCTTCTCTGACAATTGTCCGTCTCACCGTCGTCCATGGAGCTCGCCAGAGAATCAGAGAAATGATAGTTAGGTTGAAGATGAAGTTTCAAGTTTAAAAAAAATTAATTTAAAAGACAAAAATACCCTTGAGGCATGAGGCAAATGTAGTATGTGATTGAGTGTAAATATGGCATTTCATATTTAATGAAAAATATAAATTTTGCTTGAATTCATGGAAAAAATAGATGGAGAGTGTATTTTGGTCTTTTTACCTCACAATTTTGTTAGAGTTAACAACAGTTAGAGTTAAATGTAAAATAATAGTTTAGGTATCTATAAATCAAGTTTTAAAGTTCGGGATAGTGATGTGAAGATGTGCAATAGTTTGTGGTACTAATGTGTGTAATTAACCCTAAAATATATGATGAACACGAAGGGTATTTTTGGTATTTAATATTTATGGAAAATGAAATTTTCAAAAAAAATAGTTTTAACTTCATTGATGGAGGGAAAAGTATTTGGCACCTTGAATGTGCTTCTAGAAAGAATAATTTATACTTTGGGTACATCAAAAATAGAAACATAACTTTTGGGGTATATCAATGTGTCATTTTCCCATAATGTTTTGATTGAACTAATGATTTTTTATCTTGGAATATCACTTCATGTCGTGCATCTTTCCAGGCGCTCATCAGGGTGGTTCACTGCTCAGTTTTGAATCGCTTCGGTTTTAAGAAGAAAAAAATCAAAACAATGGAACTCGGTTCGGCTTGTTATGAATCGAATTTCATATCATTCTCACATTTTAGATCGTTTTGACTTATCATTAGAGTTATTCATTTTTCAATTAGATTTTCTTTGAATCGATTTTTATGAAATTCTAACATTTTTGTATCAAAAAAACTTATTTTTTCTTGGCCAAATATTTTAGCCCCAATTAATATATATCGATGATTTAACTGAGCTACATATCCAAATCGATCGATTTTCGATTCGGTTCGATTTTTTATCGATTCTTATTTTACAGAACGAAACAAAACTAATTAAATTTTAGTTTGATTCAATTTCAAACCGAATCAATTCAATTCAATTTTGAACCAAATCAATTCGGTTCTTTTCAGTTCAATTATTTTTTAGTTCACTTATTTTTGGGCACGTTGAGGAACAAGCATCGTTCTCAAGAAGATGCTACTAGCCCATAGCTTATCAAAGAATGACGCATGGCAAGTAATAAAAATGATAAATAGTACCAAAGACCATTTGCTCAATTTTAAATTTATGCTATTTAACTTTTTTTTAATAATTACATCATTGCCCAAAATCCATCCCCATCTTATACACAACAAACTTCAAACCCACAAACTCTCCTGAAAAGATATGTGCAACTTCGACCTCACAAACTCTCCTAAGAAGATTGCCTCAAAGTTCTGCTATTCAACTTTCAGTGCATGTTGTAGTTAGTTTTTTTTATTGTTCTCTACCATTTTCTTTATATAGCTTATGTAGTTAGGCAGTTATTTGCCACTTATGTAAGAGCTGGTGGTGGGAATGATGAAGAAAATTGAGTAGTCAACTTGTTTAGTAAAAAATATTTGAAATGTGTCACGAGATTTTAGAGTTCTTTCTTTAATCAAGCTCTTAACATATTATTCAAGACTGGATGCTATCCCCAGAACCGTAACAAGACAGTGGTATGTAACTGTTCCTGAACAAGAAAGCCCAAGATTTTGGTAGATCAGTCAGTGGAATAGCCACAAGAATGATCGAAGGATAGAAGTAAAGTATTAAGTAATATTATGTGAGTGGATGTAGATTAGAAAGGGTAGTTTGGGACATTTATGTGGCCAGCAGAGGCTGGTAGAGACTGAGACTATCCTGCATTGATATCATGTGAAGGGACTGGAACTAGAACTGGAACTGCAGTGAGTACACTTGCACATATACACTAGCTACCTTCCAAAGCCAGTTGATAATAACAGAGAAATTGAAACATGACAAATTGCTTTTATCTTGTATCCTTTTCCAGCTTTGTTTGAGACTCTAATTATTTATATGCTTTTGTAGAGACTCGGGCTCAGAGAATATCCATGATAGATATAAGCAGTACATGCATTAAACAAGTAGTGAAGATAGATAAAGCAGACTGGCTTTGTTTTCTTTCCATTTGCAATGCATGCCATTGCTAGTTAAGGGTGGTGCCCAGATGGAATCTTTTACTGATATGACTACTGTTCTATTTCTGTGCAAATATTCTCATTCTCTTTGCTAACATAACATACATTCACATATGTTAAATGGTGTACAGAGCCAATGCCTGCAATCCATCTTGAACTCTGATTTTCCACATTGTACACTTCCATCTCAACCTTAAGATAGGAAAATTTTACCTGTTTCCGTTGGCCCTTCCCCGTTATCCATATCGGGCCAATGTCATTGGAGTTGCCTCCTGGTTATAGCAACCCACACTCAAATTTGATTGCTGCCATGAGCTCAGGTGACACTGGTAGTGGTGGTGGAGTTGCCTCCTGCGCAACTCTAATTATATTGCCCCTCCTAGTGCGTGGAGGCTCATCTTCTGCTCCCCAACCCCTGTAAAGTATGACTTTACTGGGCTCCTGTGAGACTAGAACTGCACCCGTTGCTTCCTGTGAATAGTGGGAGGAAAGACGTTAGCGAGCGACTTCAGTAAAAATAAAGAAGATTTTGTATCCACAAGGCAGACAGACCTCTAGCTGAGAAACCACTTCCTGGATGGAAGTCCCTTTGGCTCTCCCTTTGATGTTGACTATAGCAAGTGGATGCCTTTTGAAATGCTCCTTGATTGTTTTTGCCACACCAGTCACAACATTGCTTCTCCCTTGAATATCAAAACATGAGTTTCCATGATTTCAGTTAGTAAATATAAATGAATTTGTAAGAAAAACAAAATCGCTCAGGGTTGGGGAGGTGCAATTTGAGAGTTTAAGCTACAGATAAAAGAAAGGGAATAGGGCATGTTCTATGTCCATGATTTCTTAACAGATCTGCTATCTAAGGGTCCTCAACCGAACATTTTAGAATAAAATGAAATATCATGCAGTGAAGAAATTTTAATTTGATCGCACTAATTACTTGCTTTTCTATTAAGAACTCAAAGAATCATTCCAAGCCTTTTATGTGAGAGACCAATTTGTAAGTGAAAACCAAGCAAGTAGTTCCGAGAAGGCCAAATGAGCCTCAACACAATTTTTATTTAGAAGTCCTAAACTATTTCACCCACCCTCGTGTCCTCTTCCCCGGTTATTAATGTTTAGAACAACAAGATAAACAATAACGGGAGACAATGGATAACAGCAAAATGAACGAAAAAGTACCTACTGCAATAACCGGGCGCTTTCTCGTTTTGAGGGCTTGCTTTCGCAGAAGAAGCCTCTCTCTATTGGAGAGTTGTATGGCTCTAGAACGTGGTTCATTTGTCTTGTTCTCTGCCACTATTTCTAAATCACATTGCTCTGATTCAATTGACAGCCTCTTTTCTTTGTTAGCAGAACCACCACTCCGATCATCAGCAGAAGAGCACACTGGTTCAACTGACAACCGCATTGCTTTGTTACCATAAGCACCACTCCCCGCACCAGCAGAAGAGCTCACTGGTCCAAATGATGACCACATTGTGTTGTGATCTGAACCACAACTCCTAGCATCAGTAGAATAGCTCACTGGTTTGTTAGCATAACCACCACTTCGAGCATCAGCAGAAAAGCTCACTGGTTCAACTGACAACCGCATTGCTTTGTTACCATAACCACCACTCCGCGCAGCAGCAGAAGAGCTCAACGGTTCAACTGACGGCCGCATTACTCTGTTACCAGAATCAACATTCCTAGCATCAGCTGGTTCAATTGATGACCGCATTGCTTTGCCAGCAGATGCACATTGCTCAGCATCAGAAGAGCATCCTGTTCTTTCTAGCTGAATTCCATGTGAACTTAAATGAATTAGAAATTACAAGAAAAACGTCATCAAATACAATAAAAATCAGACACTACCATATGATCATCAGAGTAAGATGCAGTGTCACCAGTTCCACTCTTTCCATCGATATTTGCTAATCCACTTGCATGGTTTTCATCAGTTGCATATTCAGAAAGTGAATCCAATTCCATCTCACAACTCTCATTCCCATCATTTTGCGAAGAGTGGCCAATCAGTTTATCCTCTTTGGTGGCTTGTGGACTGCCTGCTATATCGTCCAAGCCCTCATCTAAGCTCGCGGAAGTTGAAACAACTGCATTTTTTTCTCCAACCTTAAGTAATCATAGCAAACACAGCTTAGATATTACTTGTAGTGGTGAGTAAAGGCGGCAAAGGTTAAACTGAACACCGTTTTTTATGAAATTAATAGATTATAAAAAAAATGGTACTTATGTTGTCCCAAAGTGAGCATCCTGATTTCCAAAATTATTTCCTTCAAAATAAGTGTTCACTTTCTTTGCAACTTTGCAAGAAGTTATTGTGCATATACCACTAGTATCCTTAAGTTATTTATAATCACTTGGTAGGTTAGCCCGGGAGGACATGGAGAGAAGTTCAAGAAAAAACTCACTGAACCTTAAATTTTGTAAAGCAAATGCAACATTAGATTGGGGCGTAGGTGGTGCTAAATTTCGATCCACCTAAAAGTCTTTTCTCCATTGCTTGCGATTAGTTACAAAACGACAACTTAGTCTTTTATCAATAAATTGGGGTAGGCTCCATGAACCAAAAGCATATCATATCACGTTGAGTCATTCACATGAATACTTTTTCTCCATTGCTTGCGATTAGTTACAAAAGTTCTTAATGACACCCTTATCTTCCAAATCCTTATAGTAACTTCTGTCCACATCTTTTTTGGTCATCATAATCGGTGTTTTTGTATCACCTCGTCTATCGGCGCAACACCTACTTTAGTTTTAAACGACTTTGTACATCCTTATGTGCCCACTCATCTAACAAAGGATGCATCTTGACCACTTATATTTTGTGGCTATGACCTTTTTTCAATGCAGCAAAACATTATGTCTCATACAGTAATCCTAGTCTAATAGCAGCCCTATGAAGATTTCCTTTCAAAATTAGAGGAAAACTCTTATCACATAAGACCCTTGATACACTTCGCCATTTCAACCAACCCGTTTGAATCCCGTGGTTAACATCACCATCTAATTTCTCGTCATGATGCTTATCAAGTGTACAATCAAATATGCATTCTTTCAATATAAGACACTTCAACATTCCCCTCACTTGTGGGCCTCCCATGCAGACCGAGAGTACGAACGGGAATGAAATACAATTGGATCGCCAGACCAAATCCCGCTTTGATACTATATTAAACTCCACTAAAAAGCTCAAACATGATAGGCGGAGATCCCGAATTTCTTATCAAGTAGTCACCTAATTCACATTCTTCTGGCACGGTACACTTCAATAGGTAGTAACAAATATAAAGTCATATACCAAAGTTTGTTTGTCCAACTCGTCAAACACTTGAGTTAGGTTTGACTAACTAGGAGTTGAATCCCATTGACGGTATCTCTCTCATCTTTAATCTCTCCAACTTATATTAGGCCTCTGTCTACCAAATCTTAATATGTTGCTAATAAAAAAACAAATATAATGACATTCCAAGGCACAAACATGGGAGATATGCACACAGTATAGGTTAAAATGTTAATTTGGTTCCCAAAATATGAAATATGCCACTGATTTAGTCGTTGAACATTGAATAAGTCAATTGAGTTATTAACTTTCCATATTTGAGCCTAAGTTAGTCCTTGTTGTTTGCAATTGTTAATCGACTATCTTTTTCGAAGTTTTAAAAAATAAGTATAAAATTATTTATAAATAAATTTTTGTGGCATATCAATATCTACTAGAAAAGAGAAAATTATATACTTTTTAAAAAAGTATCCACACATTTAAAAAAATTAGTTAAACATTAAATTTTAAAAATATACATAATCTCAATTTATTCTAGTAGACTATGTAGTGAAAAAAATATTTAATAATATAACTACTAATGTAGATTTATAATTTTTCTTATCGGTGGTAAAGCCTGCCGCCCCTGCTTTTCAATCAGTTCTGTAATACCCTCTTGAAGGGGATCTACTGTCCCTCCACTAAATTAAAAATTGCTGACTAGCTATTAACTAATATCATAGAGTGAACTGAACCAAATGTGAAAATTTGGGAACTAAATTGGTTTATTCAAAGTTGTGGGCAAAATTGGTGGCATTGTCATTGTTCAGAGACCAAACTGGCATAGTTACCAAAAATATATAAAAGGTTTTGAATGCATTTATATCAAATATGTGCAAGTAAGGTTTACTGCTTCAATATTCAAACTGCATATATTTTTACCCCCCTGCGTTAGCTTCCTGGAGAACAGGAATGGGACATGTTCAATCACTAAATTTGAGTTCAGGATCTCAACTCAAAAAATTGGTTGACAGCAAAGCATTAGTCTCATATTTGACTAAAACTTGAAAATAATTTGTTTTTAACTTAAAATTATAAACTTTCTTCCTCAAAATGGTTCAATAAACAAAAGCTTTACAAGAGAACTAACCAATGGAGATGTCGATTCATCAATTGACAGTATACTTCTGGCTTCCTTGCCTATATTCTGAAATACGACATTACAGTAAATTACTTTCACGCAGCCGGGCAGTTTGTCAGAAGCAACAAATACAGAAATTGGGAAGTAAAATATTTAACTCACCAGCTGAAATTTCAAGTCATCTATGTTGCTGTTGAGCTTCAAAACATGAAGTTTCAAAGACTGGAACAATAGAAGTAGTAAAAAGAGTAAGATACTGAAGCAAATAACATCACTGAACAAGTATTCAAATGCATCCGAACAATTCAATAGGTTGTCTCAATCTCAAATATCCAGATTGAAATTGCATTACATGGTCAACTATTGTAGCCTGCCCTCATTTCACAGGTTATGATCATAAAAGCAAGCACGAAAATCTAGCTGAATCAAGCAATTAAATCAACCACCAGGGTAATATACCCCTAATTAGTGAATCAAAGTTAATACAATATTGCATAAACTCAACAAAGCAATCAAGCAAGACATAATTAAAATTTCCTGAATCCAACAAAGAACAGGGGCCAGTGTTAAATGAATTTGATGAGATGGTTTTATCCA
This sequence comes from Geranium brycei, assembly GCA_036897365.1. NCBI lineage: Eukaryota > Viridiplantae > Streptophyta > Magnoliopsida > Geraniales > Geraniaceae > Geranium > Geranium brycei. The sequence continues at coordinate 7,213 of JAYMTP010003808.1, read as the reverse complement.
AGTAATTGGTTGAGTCTAAGTCAATAACTTGTTGGAACCATCTGTAATAGGTGAGTTTAAGGCAATAAACACTTTTTAAAATTGTTTGTCTCATCTTTGTTGACACTATTCATGCATGATGGTGCTTAAAGTTTATCAATCTTATTCAAATTCTACCATATGTTACATAAATTTCAGCCCCACTAATATAAATTTCCTGGATGCACCCCTGATTATTGTATTTGTATCTTTTGTCATTTCAATAGTACCTTTAACTGGGAGGATGAATCATCTACTCAGTTTGGTACAATCTAATAAGTGGTTAATTTTTTATATGGATAGTGGGACCATCAGTGAATCATGCAAGCATTCATATATACGTGTTTGTGTGCAAACAAGATAATCTTACATGACGGCGCTGTGCTTCTATAGAGCGTTTCATTGCTGCCTTTTTGTTCAGGAGTGTTTTAGGTCTCAAACTAGCTGGCCGCACATAATTTTTTCCACGATACACAATTATCACATAACCCTTACTAACTCTCTCCACCGCCACCAAAATCCCACCACTTTCTGCCTCTAAGGTTTGCGCTACTTGATGAACAGCTGCAATGCTTTTCTCATTACATAGTATCTTCACAAGTTCCCTATACTTCCAGTGGAGATGCATATTTTCAATTGTTCCATCAAAAACCCCACGTCTACCTGAGCTTAAAAAGAGAAATTATAATCAAGTGGAAACAAGAAGTTCTGATGGGTTTCAACGGAAAATAAGTTTACTACGAGAAAGATAATATTAGACAGATGCTTATGTAGAAAACCTTGTACTGGAGAGAAAACTCACCCATAAGTAGGAAAGGTCTCATTCGCAAGCCAACCTTCTTTAGCATATACCTTTCTTCTTCCGTTATACCCTCTTTATCTATTGCAGGTTGTTCTGCAATTTCAGCCTTTTCCAACTCTTCCAGAAGTTTTTCTGCCTTCGCTTTATTTTCCAGTAACTGTTATTGACACATTCGCCACTAGGCATAAATAACAAAACCAAGAAAAAACCAACTGAAGTACCTTATAAAATCATACCACTGATAATTTGATGCCAGTCTTCTCGAAAGCTGATTCAGAAGCCTTTATCTTTCTTTGTTTCGAAAGGGGAACCATTTTCTGATCATTGTCCTTATCAAGTATATCATCAGAATCGTGCTCTGCAGTAGCAAGTTTATGCTCCTCTGCAGCTGCTAGGGCAGTAGGATTTGTTGCCTTCTGTTTCTCCCCATGAATTCCAGATCTCCTACGCTCTTCTATAGCAGAAGAAACTGCAGGCGGCAGAAAATCTTTTCCTCTATACAAGACAATGAATTCCTTGTCTCTAGAAAGCATAGTTCCTCCAGTGAGCCTCTGCAACAATATATTTTCCCAATGAATCTGTACTCTATTTGCTCAAAAGATGGATATGACAGTAATCCATGATAAACAGCTGTTACATAAATTCATATACTAAAATTAGAAGAAATGTATATCACCTATCCTTGCCCGTAAGCCTATTTTGATATTAGAATATTTCTTCATTCACATTTAAACTACAAATGCACCAATCTCTCCTCTCTTAAACTATTTGTTGCATCCTACTGGTGTTCACAATTTGCATTGTCTCACACCTAGAGGACAGAATCTGCTGAAAAATTTAGTAATGCCTGCTGAATGCAAAATTATAAAAAAGCTTTCCAATAATTAAATGCGGCATGATAATCATTTGGATAGAAAATTCAAAATTGCCATGATGATGCCAAGCTTCCTACATTTACAGTTTCTACAAAATGATGTCCTGAACCTTAGGACATGTGCATGGATAAGGGTACTAGAAACGGAAAACCTCACAAGTTATGAAACTATTTTAAAGTCACAATTAGCACATATAATAATATATGAAGAAAAACATAAAATTGACTGCTAGATGGATACTAACCTGTAACTCTTCAACCATCATCAGACTATTAGTATTCTCTACTCCTCTCTTAACAGCAATTTTTGCAATCTCACATTTTTCCCAAAGCTTGACTATGGAAGCCGCCAACCCCTGAAGTTTCCTATTTCTACCTGTTACACAGAGTAAAGAAAGTAACACAAGTGCTAACAGGACTAAAGCAGTTGAGAAATCAGGCATCACCTCACCTAAAACAAAATGGTATGGTAAAGGTCGGCCAAGTCTCCTTAAAGTGGTCATTTCGTCATTTGTCAGTTTAGGCTGCACACCATATGGAAGGAGGCGGAAGGGTCTCCTGTAGCCAGGAATAACAGCAGGTAGAAGGTCACCATCAACAGGCAGTGGGTCGTATCCCCACCAATCAGTAAACCGTGGGCCCAGTCCATCTAATAAACGGTCAGCTTCTTCTGTAAGTTGTGCCTCACCCGGTAGTTGAAATCTTACTCTATGTTGAAGGCCAACACCTTGTACTAATTGTGGTCGAACCATTTCTCTGGTCGGGCTTTCCCCATCAGGTTCTACACCATCCTCTCCAGATGCGCAGTTATCCATGTCGCTATCTTCCCCGTCATCCACATCGGAATCTGAATAGGTATTGTGAACAGAACCACTTGTTGAAAGTTGATCAGACAAGAAGTATGGGTTCTTATAATTGGCTCCTCGATACAATATTATTTTACTTCCAGACCTCCAAACAACCAAGCCTCCCGTCTTTCTCTGAGAATATCATAACACAATTGAACATTAGACCAGAGAGAGCAGTCGTGATTTACACGTCAAGCTGACACTGTTATGACTTCAAATGAGATAACCCAAACTAATTAACCAACATTTAACATAATGCATGTACTTACTGCTCAGTTCTCTACAAATGAAACAAAAGACAAGAAAAACACTTAATTGTGAATTCATTTTATGAACATTTTAAGGATACTAAGCATCCGCTTTTCCTTTTGATCATATTTCCCAAGAACTGAGCAGTGGCAGAATATGAGCAAGGGACGCCACATAATGCATTCAAAACATTATTTAAGGTTCAAATTCAGAAGATATAGTTTTGTTTTAGGGAAACAATGTTGAAGCAGAACCAGATTACAAGTGAAACAATGTGTGATTCATAACTTAGTTGCATTGAGTACAAGTTTTCATTTTCTAATGTGGGTTCAATATGAAATTGCAGAATGATAATTGAAAAGGAAAATGATCAAACCTCCAATATATCATGAGTCCTCTTCATGTTCATCTTAACAAATTCCTCGCAGAATATCTTGACGACCTCAGACCTAGTCCATCTCTCATGAATCCCATTGACAACCCCCTCGGTGACCCCAGCCTTGCCAATCTTGAGCTTCCTCTTGAGCCCAATCCCGATACGCCTCAGCCTCCTCAGCTCCTCCGGCGGCAGGGTCAGCTCCGCCAGCGACGGCACCTTCCTCCTCGGCTCATTAGGGTTCTCGGGTGTGCCCCAGCTCGTGTCGATGGTGTGCCCGACCCGCCGGTTGGGCAATTGGGTGGGCAAGGGGACGAAGATTTCTCCGGCGGAGCGGAGGGCGGGTTCGGGTTCGGGTTCGGGGGTCTGGTTTTCTTCGGCGAAGCCGAGGGTGCGGAGCTTCTCGGCAATGCGATGGATGGCTGATTTGGGGAGGGCGTCGGAGGAGGAGCAGCGGACGAGGAGGGAGTTGCAGAGTTTGGGGTTTAGGGAACGGAGAGCTGGGCGGAGAGGCGATGAGGAAGAGAGTGATGGGTCTGAGGGCAAGGCTTTTGGCGGGAGATAGGCGGTTAGGTGAAGCCACATTTCATGGATAGAGAGAGTGAGAAGCTTCCTTTTGCTGCTCCAATCCTATCTATTTTCACCCTCAGATTTCCTTCATCCGCTGCTTATTTTTCCGGGCAAGTGTGATATTTATTCTTAAAAGATATTTTAAATTTTGGGATAATCTTAAATATGCATAGTTGATTATGCGTTTTTTATCGCATAATTATACTTCGTTTTCTTTTAAGTTGACACCGCTAGTTTTCATTGTGAATTCGCTAAAATACCTTTATTTGTCATTCAATTTTTCGAAAGGGCTCTTGAATTACATTGGAGAGAGCCACAATTTTAATCATCACAAATTCTTGTATTATTCATTCAATTGCCCTAAAAATTTAATTTGGAGATTTTTAGGGTTATTGTAATTACTCCAATGATGATCGATTTTCTCTATTCTTCGGTCTAATTCATGGAATAAAACTCAACCTACTACCAAAATCAACAAAAACTATACTAAGAAAATGATGATTTTTGTACTCAATGAACAAAGTAAAGCATCAACTAACATTAAACTAGTGTTTCAAATATAGTAAAGCATCAACTAACGTTAAATTGGTGTTTCAAATATAGCAAAACAGCAACTAACAACATTGAAGATCGAATGGTACACCGAATCAACTGATACATAAAAACGGGCCTGAACTTTAAAAAAAACCACATAAATTGAGATGGGAAATGTTTTCAAAATTGTCCCTGCTACTCGCCGACGACAAATCGAAAGCATTATTGCTTTTCTAGTTGATCAAAAAAATTGTTGTTTTTCTAGTTCGCGCCCTCTATCGTCGTCACGTTGTTGTGTGTGGTGGTGCGGTGATCGGAAGTTTCAAGACTGTATTTGAGGAAAGTTTAAGGGAATATAGAGATCAGGGAATAACATAGGCTTTCTCGCCATTGACGCTTGATCAGAAGTTTCAAGGCTCTGAACGGTTCGTATGATGGCCAGTTTGAATACTTGACTGAAAGTATCATCGTAATCAAGATCGAGTTGTGGAGTAAATCTTTGAGCAACAAGACGAGGTTTGTAACGCTTAAGGGACCCATCATAGCAAAACTTCTTATTGAATAACCACTTAGAACTGATATGATTGACATTGGATGAACAAAGAACTAAATTCCAAATGTCATTTTCATGAAGAGTAGAGAACTCGGCTTTCATGGCATTCTTCCAATTGGGGTCACGAAGAGCTAGAACATGAGAACGAGGAATAGGTGTAGGGGTAGAGGAAGAGACATGAAGATCAAGAATACAACAAGGTTTAAATATACTAGACTTCCCTCGAGTAATCATAGGATAAGAAGGTCGGGTGGCGGTACTATTGGATATGGGACATGGGGAGATGGGGCAGAGGGTAATGTTACAAGGGAACCCGACATATGAGACGCAATGGGAGGGGAATGAAAGTGACTTGCCTGAATGGAAGGAGAAAGAGCGTCATTAGATATGTAGAGAAAGTCATATGAAGGGAGAGTGTCAGATGGATGATGAGAGAAGTAAGGAAAAATCGATTCATCAAATATGACATGACGAGAGATGATAACTCTACCATTTGATAGGTCAAAACATTTATAGGCATAGTGATTTGAAGGATAGCCGAGGAATACACAAGCAGTAGAACATGGGGCCAGTTTATGAGAGGTAGTGGAAGAGAGATCAGGATAACATAGGCAACCAAATACTCGAAGATGAGAGTATGTGGGGAAGGTATTATATAGAATCTCGAAGGGAACTCGAAAGGAAGGAGTTTTGAGGATGTGAGGTTAAGTATGTGAGTCGATATATCTAAGGCCTTTACCAAAAAAAGATGAGAATAGACAAGCTTGGAAAAGAAGGGGTTGTACAATTTTATTCATAGCATGAATCATGCATTCAACATTTCCATTTTGTTGAGATGTATCTAGACAATAATCGAAATATAATGTCTTGAGACTAAAGGAAGGAGTGGAAGGAGCATTTGTTGAATTCTCGACCATTATCACATTAGAAGGATTGGACGGGGAGATCAAATTGAGTTTGAACATATGCACAAAACTTAACATATATATTAAAAACCTCAAAGTTAGCATGAAAGGGAAAGACCCGGAGAAAATGTGAGAAATCGTCCAAGAAAAACAAGTAAGAACGGTAACCATTAGAACTAGAAACATGAGATGTCATAAGTTAAAGTAAATTATTTCAAATAAGAATGTAGTGTGAGAGGAGGGAGAAGTGAATAGGAGGTGTAAATGTGTTTCCTAATTAATGTGCATGACAAAGAGAGTCAGATGTGACCATAGGAAAATTAATAAAGTTCCTAGAACAAAAAATTTAAAACTGTGATCAATAGGGTGACCGAGACAACGATGTCAAGTAGTGGACGTGTTTGTAACAGAGAGAATTACAGAAGTAGAAGAATGGTGAGTGGGAAGAGATATACGTTATAGGCCTCCGGTACTATCACAACAAAGAGTAGGGGTCACAGCCTGTAAGTTCTTCATAGTAAAATCATACATATCAAATTCAATAAAACATGAATTGCAACAAGTACAATTTTTAGACTGACCCGAGATTTTTCATAATATGAGGACTAAGTAAGACATCACACAAGGAAAGAGAATTTTGAGAGGTTGGAATATGAGACTAGACAATAAAAGAAACAAGTAAAGAAGCATCATTTCCATCGATGATTGAACTATAGTTTAAACACGGGGAGAATGAGGAAAATATACCTGGAGTAAAAGTCGTATAAGAAATCACGCCAGTGTCCATATACCATCTATCATGATTGTAGTACATGTGTATTCGAGAAGGCATGAGAGATACCATGGGGATGATGATTACATACATTATAAATGTTATAATCAGGTTGGTGCTATTGTGGAGAGTCATGAATAGCTGGTTGGGCGACATATGTCGTAGATGGAGCCGAGTAAATTGTATGTTGCGTCGAGACCAAACTAATATGATGTACAAGAATGAATAGATTGTCAAAAACCCTTGACAAAATGGGTAGAAAACTATTAAGACTTTTTCTATGAGATGATGTGGTCGAGGTGATTGACAATAAGGTGTAGGGTAATAATTAACGTGATTATGTTACCATGTAAAATTAGGTCATATATATCGAAATGTAAGATTAGTCCATTTACATCAAATCGGGCTCTACTACTAAAAGGTGAACCGTGTTAGTTGGATTTGTTCCAACCCTATATATACACCATTTTATCTTCAAATTACTTTTACGTGGGACTAAATATTCTCAACAGTCCAGGAGCGGAGCTACAGGGAGGGCGAGACCCACCACCACATGCACAAATCGAGCACCTCTAATTCTATGAAAGTGTAATTCCCCCTTAGAGTTTTTGTGTCATTCAATTAATATTTATAAAGTACAAGGCTAAACCTAAATATTAAAATAAAAAATCCCTATAGAAATTCTAATATATAATTAATATACAATATAATA
>JAYMTP010003807.1:0-16217 GCA_036897365.1 Geranium brycei | reverse complement strand
TTCTCTAAGTTCTTTTTTAATTGTTTTATGCTTGCTTTTATATTTTTTATACTTAGTAAACCATTCTTCATTCATATGTGTTCTTAGCTTACTATTTTCTTCCTTTATTTTTTCCATCTCTTGTCCCTGATTGTCCAATTTTAACTACAAATATTTTATCTCTTCTTTTCCCGTTTTATCATGGCCATGAATAGGTTTTGATTCTTTTCTTAAGAGTTCATATTTATGACTTCTTTTTTCTACTATCTTCATTCGTATGTGTGTTCTTAGCTTACTATTTTCTTCCTTTATTTTTTCCATCTCTTATCCCTGATTGTCCAATTTTAACTGCAAATCTTTTATCTCTTCTTTTCCCGTTTTATCATGGCCATGAATAGGTTTTGATTCTTTTCTTAAGGATTCATATTTATGTCTTCCTTTTTCTACTATCTCTTTTCCATGGTTTTTAAGAAACGTTATCACATTATGTTCTTTATCCATTAGAATTTTCCTTGTTTATGTAATAATGCTAATCCGTCTAATGTTTTGTTTGCTTATTCTGATAATCTTGGTTTCATTCTACTTATATCCATCATAATATGCTCATCTACTATTCTCCAGATTTTTATGGGTACAGTTTCTGGTTGGTTGGTTGAGTTTTCTCCACCACTAATATGTTTTTGTTTAATCTCACATTAAATTACACGTACAACCAAAAGAAAATTTTTAAGGTGAACCAAAATGAAATATTAACGTCCGTTCTCGATGTGTAAGTTGGATTAAAACAAATCAAATACAATTTGGGGTAGAAATACAAACCATTCGAATCTGTAAAACTTGAGTGTGCACTGGTAGCAGATGGATTCGGTAGAATGTGAATGTGAACTGGTAGAACCACGAAAATGAAAGTGGTAGAACGTTGATGCCACGTGTCGCGCCCTGAAACAAATTTAGCCAGATCTTGAGCGATCTAACGAATAGTAAAAGTTCAGAAGTTTGGATGTTTTACCATGTTTACATTGGAATGCATCTCTATATACGTAATGCACGACTTTATATGTAAAACAATAAATAAGTTGTTGGTACGTGAAAATATAAGCCTAAAATCATTAAAACTTTATAGTAAATTAAACTTGATCAATCTAATAAAATATGAATTGATACCTGCCAATATCACTGCGTGTTACGCAACTGTGTCGGGTATATATAATGTTGATTATTGACCATAGACCTTTACCTATGCACATATTACATGGTAAAGAATTTATTGGGTATACTTACTATTGACCATTGACCAATAATGGTTGACCGTTGAATTCGTAGGTGGATCCTACAAACTCAACATAGCCGACACAGTTATAGTGCTGAGGTGTCGTTGACCATTGAATTGCGTTGATGGCCCTGCAACCACTGTAGGCGACACAGTTTCATTAACTGCATTAGAGCAACTCCAACGGGGGTTGCCATTTTGCCATATTTTTGGCAAAATGACAATTTTCATCTCCAATGGGTGTTGACATATTTGCATTGCAAATGCAAGTTGCTAATTTTGTTATAGTGGATTGACATATTTGCCAACTCACTATAACAAAGTTGATATAAATTTAATACTATTATATTAGTTTAACCAATGGATGAATAACAATATTGAAAAGTGATAATAATTGATATTTGCATCAAAATTTAGCAACTTGAGTTGGAGTTGGATAATAATATAACAACTATGATGCAGTAATAATTTTTACATTTTAACAACCTCCATTAGAGTTGCTCTTAGTATATATTAGTGCATAACCCTAAACAATATAATCTTGTTAAAATTTGGTGGCAGAGATTAGATATTTCATATATAATATCCTCCTCATATAAATCACTTAATTAGAAATATCTTGGCCATCAAACGTTTACGAAAGGCTCGTCAATTATATTTGCATTTTTCAACTTAATTGCAATTACGTATATAATTTTTTTTCAGTTAATTAGACATGCGTTAGTAAAATTTGTTAAAACAACATATTTTGGCATCAAAAGTAACGTTCATGAGTATGACATGTTGCTATAAAAAAACTTTAAGGCAGTGCATGTGTGACATCATAAAAAAGTTTATGATAACCTATACATCCTTGTTAACGACAACGTGCGTATATGTTTACACTCTATGATAGCGGAATATTTAAAAGCTGATAACTATATGTTAATTAACCACGTTATAAGTGAGACATTCTTGTTTGTTATTCATTTGATACTTCTATTTCATGAAAATTAGATTTTTTTTATAAATTAAAGTAAACAAATGGACCAACCCAATATTTTACTTTGATCGGCTATACCAACTTAATATTTGTTAGATATATATATGTCATTTTACTATTGTGTATTAATTATATTAGGACATTATATTATTATTATTATTATTATTTTCCTTTTGTATTACTAGGATTAAGATTGTACCATATATATATATTGCGTGAATAATAGAGAAACCTTCAAGGAAATTGTACCCCATATATATCTAACAATATTAATAAAGTTCATTATATAGCTGGCTATGAAATGTACATGCAACTAATTAGGTGAGTACACGTAAAACTGAAACTATTCACACGTGCCAAGTCTCGGATAGGACACGTGCAAAATAAATTTCATCCACATTTGAGTGATTAAGGAATTGAAATATATAATTATTCTGTAATTGAGCAAACCTAAGAACCTATATTGAGGAAGAAGACAAATTAAGCATGTCCATTGAATAATGGTTTATACATGAAAAATGGGTTTCCAATATGACTAATATTTTCACGCCTTTGCCATAACTGTAGTAGACATATCAGCTTTAGCTTTCAATCCAAAGTACAGGAGACTGCATTTTACTTTATAATCTGTACATTTATTTTTAGCTATTTTAAAATTTAATTTCATCAAATATTACCCCAAAACAATTAGTTTATTAATATATACGATTCATGTTTGAACATGTTGATTTTATTCTGCAATCAAGTAATATGGTCCCTCATTCGATGACCATTTTTATCTGTACGAGCTCTAATTGTGAATTTGAGGACGGTAATATCTTCATATATTATGTAATGACTTAATTTAATATTATGATTAGGTCTTAATTTGTAAAGTGGACTTTGCTGACCCACCTTGTTTTCATGAGACAGAATGTCCTTGTCCTAGCTCCTGACCCAATATGAAATTTATTTTCAATAATTTGTATTTCAAAACATTAAGATTAATAATTAAATATCTTAAAAATATATCTTTTAATATATCAGAATGGAATACGTAAATTTTTTTGAATTATCGTTACATATAAACGGAATAATTTTTTACTTGGGAGGAATTGAAAAATCTCTACATCTATTAGCCTTTATTCGTAATTATAATGCAAGTTGCAACCATTGATTTGACCTTTGAGTCTTTGCTGTTCCTCAGTTCGTACATGCAATAGCAATATACAATCTTAATTTCGTCGACAATTTTTGGGGCTGCACATGAATCATGTCCTTTTTTTATTAAATGAAACACTTGTACATATGTTACCATAATGCTGGAAAATAAGATACTTGAGTAGAAAATGTTGCAATTCATTTACATCTTCACCATAAATGAATTTAGATCATACTTTCTTAAGAAAACGGACCAATTTTTATAATTTCAAAACATGAGTTTTTTTGTCCTTTTAAAAATAAATAATTAATCGTTTTTGTTGGAAGAAAAAGACAATCTGAACACTTGCCCTCTCACACTAGCACCCACAGACTATACACACTGTCACAGTCCTCTCTGGTTTCTTGCCCTGGTATCAATGGCGGTTGTGTGCTGATTAATTGGAGCTTCAATCCTATACTTTCCTTGTTTCTATCTTCAAAACGCTGATCGGGTTTTTGCTATGCACCTTTAATCTGCTCTGTGAAGGCTTGGTCTCTGAGTTGAGATCTGGGTTCTTTGTTGGGGCAAGTTTCTGTCATTCTCGGCTGAGATCTGGGCATTTTTGCTTGCATGTGTTTTTGGGTTGTGAGCAAGGAGGTGATTTGGGTCTTTGAGCTGGAATGTGGAGGCTAAACTGTTGAAAAGCTTGTAGCTTGAAGTTTTTTTGGGTAAAGGTTGCAACTTTTTGGGGGTTTTGGTGGGTCTAGAGATTGGGGAGCGGATGAGGCTGAAATCGATCGTGTTTTGTAGCGGAACCGGGTTCGGTTGAAGATTCAAGGAGGTGGATTCGGTTTAGTGGGTGGGTTTTTTTTTTCTCTTCCTTTCACATGGAGGTTCGAGCTCAATAATTGTCCATTTACTGTGACCTACTTGATGGGTAGATGGTGCACATTTAGGTCAGTATTGGGGTTTTGTTGTGAAGCAAAGTATGGTGTTGCTCAGTGAAAGGGAAGTAGGAGAGGCTTTTATTGTTCATGGGTTTGGTTGTTTTGTTGGGAGCATTTTGATGCTTGATTCTTGAAGAGGTTGTACTTTTCTTCTTTTGGATCTTTGAAAGTGGTTGTGAAAACTTTGGGTCCCAAGGTTTTGTTGTGTTTCTGCAGAAAATGAGGCTCTCTTCACCTGGATTTTCTCCACCAGCACAGGAAGGTATGTTTATATGTTTCTTGTTGCCTTTTCTCTTTCTTTATACTTTATCGATGCTCCTTCCTTATGATTCTGGGCTATCTTTAAGGGCCAGGTTGAGGTTGTGGAGTGAACTTGTTGTAATTAATGGATATGGAATTGGTTTCTGAGAATATGTTGGAGAATAAAACTTTCCATCTTTATTCAAGTGCAAATGAAGGATTTGCTCAACTGAGTTGTGATGCATGCTTGTTTTTCTTCTGCACCCAATTTAGCAACCAGAATGAGCCAAGTGGATGCATCTCATTTAATGTATCTGTTTCTCTGTCATTTGGGTTCAATTGTTTGTTCTTGCCATCATGTAAATGGTTGGAAAACTTGTTCCGGAAATTTCACTTTGACCATATCTGGTTGAAGGCCATACAAGTCTTGTATTTGTCTGAGGGGGGACCGGTTAAAAGCCCTTGGATTGGATTCGTCCGGACTTGGATTAAACAACTGCTTTCTGGTCGTAGTTTCAGGATTGCGCTTGTAGTTCCTCATATATTCTTATTATTTTGGATAATAATTTGCAGGGGAGAAAAGAGTTCTGAATTCTGAGCTGTGGCACGCCTGTGCGGGTCCTCTTGTTTCTCTACCAGCAGTTGGAAGTCGTGTTGTTTATTTTCCACAAGGTCATACTGAGCAGGTCAGTGTATGAAAAATTTATATACGACTAGTTTCTTAATAGTAGATTCTGAAGCTGATATTGGAGGAAAAGAGAAACTTTATATCGTTTCTGTTTGCACCATATAGAAGATTATGAATTCTGTTCCTTGTCTGTAGAAAGGAACTGTCTCTCCTTGAGAGTTTTCCCCGCCATTAACATTCTCGCTGCTCGTAAACAGTCCCCGGGGATAGAGAAGAAGACTATTATGAAATGAGCCCTTTAATGGCTAGCCTTTTCCTTACCTTTACGGCTTTACCTAAAATTTCTCCCATGGCTCAAATGGTGCTTTGATTGTTATTTGACTCTATGATTTCCAGCTGCTTGCATCTATTTTTATGTGAGTTTACAAATATTGATAGTTTATTCTCATGGAGCCAATGTTGCCTGGTATGTAGATTTTTTTTGTTGTTTCCACTTTCTTATTGTTAATGACATCGAAACTTATTTCTCTGAAGGTTGCTATATCAACCAACCAGGAAGCTGATGCTCAGATTCCCAGCTACCCAAGCTTACCACCACAACTCGTCTGTCAACTTCACAATCTGACCATGCATGTAAGTCGGTCTAGTCTTGTTCATTTCTGGTTGCGAACATTCCTATTGGTTTGCTCTCAAGGTTCAAACTTGTAAACTGCAGGCAGATATTGAGACAGATGAAGTATATGCTCAAATGACATTGCAGCCACTGAATCTGGTATTCTCCATTATTCTGAATTGTGTTCTCATTTGTTGGTCTTCTTGATCGGTTCACTTTTCAAACACAACCTTTTTCTGCAGCAAGAGCAAAAGGATCCCTATCTTCCAGTAGATCTTGGCACCGCCAGCAAACAGCCAACAAATTATTTTTGCAAAACATTGACAGCTAGTGACACGAGCACTCATGGAGGGTTTTCTGTTCCTCGACGAGCAGCTGAGAAAGTGTTCCCTCCATTGGTGAATATTCTTCTCAAACGATTTGACATTCCAACTTAAATTTCAGACATTATGTTACGTGACCCCCTTCAGATTTCTAACACCTTAACTTTTATCCTGCAGGACTTTTCCCAACAGCCACCGGTTCAAGAGTTAATTGCAAGAGATCTTCACGATAATGAATGGAAATTTAGACATATATTTCGCGGTGAGTTTGAAAAGTTTTCTGACAGCTTTGTTTATTTTGCAATGCCAATATTTGTATTACTACTTACTGTGATGTCTTGCTAGTATGTTCCTTCATATTCGAAAACTAGTACATTAAGGACCATGATTTTCCATAATTGCATAATCAATTACTGTTAAATTTTCCACATATTGGTGTTTAATCTCCAAATATTTTTAGTTTCTCTATCGTGTGTCAATCTAGGACAAATTTTCCTTCGACCTCTTTTGTTTATCACATCTTTTTTCTATTTCTGTCCACTTTTCTGTTTAATGCAATCTTTTGGTTGGTTATTTTCAGAGTATCTGTCAAAAGAGTGGAATAGCTATTGGAATTGAACTTTGAATCCTTTTGTTTATATATATTGGAATTCATAGTGTTCAAGGGTGGCTGGTGAAGCAAGCAATGGCTTATATATTATGAAATTTGTATCTGAAGATTTATAGATATTGATGTCTTTACGCAGGCCAGCCAAAGAGGCATCTTCTTACAACTGGATGGAGTGTGTTTGTGAGTGCTAAAAGACTTGTTGCAGGCGACTCTATACTTTTTATCTGGTAGGCAGTTAACCAAGTTGTGTTGTCGACTTTCTATTACCTTGTCTTGATGTCCTGTTTTGTAGAACATGATTCTAGCTGTTCTTAATGTTCAAAGATGATATCCAACAAATGTGATTTTCTTAAATTATCATTCCTCGTCACTTGTATATTTTCCTGGGTAGTTGGCAACAAATTTAGTTTCTTGACTCGGAAGAAATATCATACATGGTGCATTCAGAATTGACCATAATGTTGACTTCGATTTTAGAAAGTGTTCCTTTTGGACCTGGTACTTGTGATGCTTCCCCCTCATCCATATGTGTCTTTAGTTCTTTCCTTATTTTGAATCTTGCTTGATCCCTACAGTGTGGTTGTGGATATGCATTTTAAGGTGTCTTAGGTAATAACTTCATGTTTGGATCAATGTTGTTTCTTCCAACAGGAACGAGAAGAATCAGTTGTTTCTTGGTATCCGGCGTGCGAATCGACCACAAACTGTGATGCCTTCGTCAGTTTTATCCAGTGATAGCATGCACTTTGGGCTTCTTGCTGCTGCAGCTCATGCAGCTGCTATGAACAGCCGTTTCACTGTATTTTATAACCCTAGGTACGCCATGCTATTCCCGAGTTGAGAGGCAAAATTATTTTAGTACTATTATCCCTTGTTTGACCATATGATATATCTCGGTATAATCAGGGCGAGCTCATCAGAGTTCGTCATACCCCTTGCCAAGTATGTGAAGGCAGTCTATCAGACTCGTGTTTCTGTTGGCATGCGTTTCAGGATGCTATTTGAAACAGAAGAGTCGAGCGTCCGTCGGTAAGTTTGATCCATCAATCTATGTCTTACTTTGATAACTAGAAACATGCTTTTTCATTATGTCCTCTTGTCCATAAAGAATGTTCGAAATATTATTATTAGGCATTTAATAATTATATATTTTCCAGCTATATGGGCACAATAACAGGCATAAGTGACCTGGACCCTACTCGGTGGCCAAATTCACATTGGCGATCAGTAAAGGTTTGTTGACACTAATTACATAAAACTTCCATATATTATCGAAAAGTCACTTTCCTCAAGTTCAAATTTTTTTTTACTGCATGTATCATGATGCTGACTCAGTTAATTCAGGTGGGCTGGGATGAGTCTACTGCAGGGGAGAATCAGCCCAGGGTGTCCTTATGGGATATCGAACCGTTGACAACATTCCCGATGTACCCTTCTCCGTTTCCCCTCAGGCTCAAGCGACCATGGCCATCGGGACTACCCTCTCTCTGCGGTATACTTGTCTAGTAACTCATTTTGCTGCATGGTGTTGATGATGCGATATTAAATATAAATTTCTCTTAACGTGGCTTATTAGGAATGAAGGACGATGATCTTGGAATGAATTCTCCTCTAAAGTGGCTTCGAGGAGATAATGGAATTGCATCGATGAACTCTCAGGGAATAGGCGCCTCTCCATGGATGCGGCCAAGGCTTGATGCGCCCGTACTAGGTTTACAAACCGACATGTATCAAGCTATGGCAGCTGCTACACTTCAGGAGATGAGAGACGTTGATCCTTCTAAACAGGCGGCCACGTCTCTTCTGCAATTTCAGCAACCCCAGAGTCTCCCCGGTCAATCTGCTTCTCTGATGGAGAATCAGTTTATGCCACCGTTTCAGCCTCATCAAGGCTTCCAAGAAAACCAGCATCAGTCGCAGTCCGTCTCTCATTCTCAAGCTCAGGCACAGTCACATTTTCTCCAGCAACAACTGCAGCACCAGAATTCGTTTAGTAACAATAACTACCAGCCAATGACACAGCAGCAGCAACAGCAACCAATGCTACACGAACAACGTCAACCAATGCCAGAGCAACAGCTGTCTATGCCTCGAAAACAGCACCAGCAAGTGGGTAAACATCAGCCGAGGTCACATGCCGTCTCTTCCATGTCACAGTTTGTGTCAGCGTCTCAATCTCAATCGCCAACTTTACGAGCAGTCCCTACATTGAGCCAACAGCAGAAATTTTCTGATTCAAACGGTAGCCATGTGACCAGCCCTATTGTTTCCCCGCTACACAGTCTTCTGGGTTCGTTTTCACAGGATGATTCATCCGACCTGCTTAATTTGTCCGGAACTAATCCCTTGGTATCTTCACCCGCTTGGCCAAACAAGAAAGCTGCAGTTGAACCTCTTCTATCTTCGGGAGATTCTCAATGTTTTCTCTCCAGGTTTGAACAGTTAGGGCCGACCCAATCTAACCTGTCGCCATTGCCTCCCTTTCCTGGTAGGGAATGCTCAATAGATCAAGTAGGAAACACTGATCCGCAAAGCAATCTTCTGTTTGGTGTTAACATAGATCCCTCATCTCTTCTTCTACAAAATGGAGTTGGCAGTGATAGCAACTCCACAGTCATACCATTTCCTTCTTCAGGGCCCGATTTTTCACTTGATCCAACTACGACTCATTCTACTTGCATTGATGAATCGGCTTTTCTGCAGTCTCCAGGAAATGGAGGTGAAGTGAATCCGTCAACCAAAACCTTTGTTAAGGTTAGTTGCTTTACTTGGCTCATAGTACATGATATTTATGTAATGTGGATTCATGAGGCATTTCATTGATCTGGGGAAGCTCCCATTTGTTTTCTGATGTTTATATGATAATTGATAATGACTTAACAATGAACTTATATATAACCTTTTTTTACTTTTGATATTTACTTCATTGTTAGGTTTACAAGTCAGGGTCCTTTGGGAGGTCGTTAGATATTGCTCAATTCAGCAGCTACCATGAGCTGCGCAGTGAACTTTCCCGTATGTTTGGCCTTGAAGGCCAATTGGAGGACCCTCTGAGATCAGGCTGGCAGCTTGTATTCGTTGACCGGGAGAATGATGTTCTTCTGCTTGGCGATGACCCTTGGCCGTGAGTTCCCACATTCCCTTATAAATCTTCCTACATCGAATTCTTGCATGCACAATTTCTGTTCGTGGTATTCCATATTGTCATCAGTTGCTACCCATATAATTTGACCTCTTACGTGATGCTGTCTATATCAGGGAATTTGTGAATAGCGTGTGGTGCATCAAAATACTCTCATCACAAGAAGTGCAGCAAATGGGAAAACGTGGTCTAGAGCTTTTGAACTCAGTCCCGGTTCAGAAGCTGTCCACTGGCAGCTGTGATGACTATCCAAACCGGCAGGATTCTAGAAATTTAAGCACTGCAATAACGTCTGCGGGGTCTCTCGACTACTGAACAATCCTGGCAGTTAAGGTAATTTTCATCTCCCGTAATATTTAGCAGCCCTTCCAACACGGTTGGAGGTGGAGAATTCTGCCTAGGCCATGTGGAACTCGATCTTTGACATTGACAGATATGAATGACACTCACGAGGAATGTTTCTTCCACCAGATTTTTCTCCACAGACGAAGCTTCCACTGAGCTCTCCTTTTCACGGGCGGGGTTGGGTTGGGTTGGGTTGGCAAGGTTAGTGTTTGTAGCTTGTAGTGACCATGAAGAGCTGTGAATGTGGATAGATAGGTCCTTTATCACCATCAACCATAAATGATGGCAACAAAAGGGGTGTGTAGGGTTGGCAAGGTCAGTGTTTTTCATGAATTCACACTTTCTGTATCGATCCATTACACATGCACATGGAACAAAGTGTTGCATCCTCGTTTTAACTTGTATGATACATGTGTAACATGTTTGTTGTCTGAGCCCGTTTGATCGGCAAGACTAGAGTGTTGATACTGCATGCCATGCTTTGTTTAATGTTGTTTTAACATGTGAAGTGTCCTAGACCGAAAGAATGTTCAATGTCTCTATTATCAAACTTTAGTTTTAGATGCATTGAGTTTTAACAACGTGGTACAATTATGTGATATCATGGGAAAATACCAAAGATCACGGTCTTTGGTTTAGCTGCTTTGTTAAAAGTCAAAACCAACCACAATCAGAAAGCTATTTATGTCTTTTATCTCATCTAAGTTCACCAACTTATGAAATTGAACTTGCTAATAACATGTACGTTTCAAGAGCAGTAGCTGTAAAAAATCATGTCTTTTCTTATTGAAAGAAGTTGAATTACATTATAAATATAGCACTCAAGATTATTTGAAATTGAACAAAAAGTATGTAAGTTCCTTCTCCCTATTGAACATTATGTTACTACAGTACTTGTGCAACCTTTTATCTTCTTCAACAATATAAAAAGAAAACTAAGAAGATAATGAATGGTACAGGTTCCTGAGAACTCAAACTTGCCTTGTTCATGGTATGTTCCTCTTTGATCGTCACAGTATTCTACGGTACACTGAAATGTTTCAGCAATGGCTTTTGAGACTTGCTAATTTGAATTCAACAATTCCACGAGCAAGAATCATGCATCACCCTGCAATTGCAACATTGGAAAAGGCAAGCATTGAGTCTGCAGCTATTTTACTACCCAGGTGATTAGCTATATGTCATGCTAAGACAAACAATTATATCTTACGCCACTAATATAAACTAAAGTCAGACCATCAAGATGTAGGAGGAACAATTTTGGGATCTAACTGACTAACCAAAACACATTACTGAACCTACAGATACACATTTTGCAATCAAATTAGAGTGGTTTGTTGATACATTGAGTGGTGGCCACCTAATGCATCCAATTTTGCGGTCCTAGCATGTTCCTTGGATTTTTAGTTGCACAGAATAGGTTACCTGATTATAGGTCGATGGGCACTCTCAAACCGTCATATGCGAGCTGCACTGGGATTCCTTCCCTGTTCAACATGAGAAACTGAAAAGATGAGCTTCTTATTTTGCAAAATCAGCCATGGATCTAATGTGATCCCAAAACTTAGTCCCCACTTCTACATGAAAAGGCTAATGCACAGGGAACATGGGGATAGTTAAGTATAATAAGGTTCAGTTTAGATCAACAGTCATGATTCAAGATTCTCAAATACAAAACAGTTGTCACAGTAAAATGGACGTTGAGCTGGTACCTTTGAGACCATTCCTTGAGAAACTCGTTGTCCTTATGGTGATCAAACTCATGAGTCATTCCAATTAAAAGAGCTCGCTTCGGACATAACCTCTTCACAGCTTCAAGAGTCTACCAGAGAATGCTATTAGGTACTGTGAGTTGCATTTACCTATTAACTAATCCATAGACAGATTCTTCACGTAAGATTATAAAAAAACAAACCTGTGGGAAGCAAAAGTGAGTGTTGTGGGAGCTGATCTGCGAAGGAAAAAAATATAAACAGTTGATGAACTTGTGAAATCTGGAATATATTCTTTAGGGGGTGTGTAAAATAAAAGTCCACTAATCCTATACTTTGCCATGGTAAAGGATCCCCTCTTTGGAAAAATATGTATCATAATATCACGACAGTATTACGATTCCTTACAAACATATTGATACCCTTACTCATCCGCATAATTTATTTTAGACCTCTGCATCACCATGAAATCAACGACCACCAATCAGCTCACAGGTGTTATATTGTATTTTAACCTAATATGTTTTCATAATCGATCACAAACACATGAACCAAGGGTTGTGGGTGAAGTGGCAGCGACCTCGTATAAAAAGTATGAGGTTGTTGGTTCAAATCCCCAAACACATGAACCCAAGAAATCATTTTATCAAGGTATCTTACCTTATAAAGTGTGTCCAAAATAAGAAGATCAAGCTGTCCAGCCCCCGACTTTGAAATTACTGCAAAACCAACACATTTCTTGGTAAACAGAAGACAATGATCAAATGTTGATAGATTCAAGAAAGGAAAGGCTACAAAAGAAACTCTACTGGCAAGGGCAAAGCAAATGACTACAATAGCAAAGAGTAATAGCAACTAGAAAGGACATAATCCTTCTAAGTCTATCAGCAACTCTTATAAAAAAAATTCTAAATGTGTTTTCTACTGTAATTTAGAATTTGCTAATTGTGCATTAAACAGGTTTATACACAAATAGGATCCCACCATTCCTTAATCATATGCATCAAGCTTTTAGTATGGGAAACTGTCAATTTAGGGAACATTGTTTAATCACCTACAAAAATTAACTTAACAATAGCAAAACACAAGATAACAAGATCATCGCATGATGTTAATCAGTAATAGTTCGTTAACTGTGAGGAATTAAATTGAAGACAGGGCTCCATTACTACAGGTACACATACACACAAAGCAGCCGGAGCAAAGGGATTAATGGTTCTTACCATACTCTGTGCTTGCAGGAAAGCGCGAAACATCAGATATATAGGCTACTTTATTTTTTTCACCAAAAAGAAAGCCTAAACAGACATAATCTTCTCCATGCATCACCTATATTTAGAATGGTATGGTGTGAGAAACTTATTACAGAGAAGAACCAGTGTGTATTAGGAGAGGTTTCAAGAAAGTTACTGGCAAAGGAACAAATTGTAGGCCTGACGCAACAAAGGGTTTCTCACAGTTGTCAGCAATTATCCTCCAGTCAAGCTGTGCTACCCTTCTTACTTCTTGACCTTCTTTAAGTTTCTTCTGAACCAAGTATGGAAACTTTATTGCAATGCTGTTTAATGAATAAAAGAACAATCATGTAAAGCCACAAGGTGAAAATGAAATATGAACCCAAAAGACTTGGAAAGAATCAAATGCATTTAGAGGACTCCAAACTTTTTATATGTGGCTCCATGGAGCCAACTTGGATGGACTTGATATTAGGAAGTATGAAACAACTATTAGACTAGAAAACTGAAAGCCTTCTTTACAAGAGAAAGAAGATAAATTCTCCTTCCGCAAATGGGCATGCACATTCAAGAAAGGGAAAAAGACTTTCATCACATGTCTCTGACATATTGACATGGAATATTCCATAATTGTTTCTTGAGATTAAAAATAGGGGCCATTTTCTTTTAATTTGGCTTGGTTGGTGGAAAATTATAACTGATGTTAGAATGATCATCACCTCACCACAAGCCCATGGACTTAGAACATAATAATATGTTGTAATGGATAGATGCAGACAAATAATAAGAATGAGTTAAAGTAGAAAAAAGTGCATGTGCTATAATATCTATATGTCATATTATTTATACTTACAAGAAAATTAAAAAGTACCTATCCATTGAATGCTGAGTTAGATAAATGGGTGTGGGATCAATATCATTTGTTGGACTAAAAGGTTGGACAATCCGTATATCATCCAGGCCAAGAACTGCATCAGCATGTTCATGAGTCAAAATTATCTGCAGTTCATTGATGTGTTAGTCCTAATAATCCCTGGGTCAAATTTAGGATTAACAAGTTAACTGAAATATATATTGATCATGATCAAACCAAAGAAAATCATGTTTATACAAGTTCAAAGTGGAAAATGAGCAACAAACTTACGTACAAGAATAAAAAAGAATATGGTAAAACGTTTCTACAAACATGCCCATCATAAATGAAGGAAAAAGTATATAAAGCCGACTTACAGAATTTACATGGGGGATCTTGTGAAAAGTAAACCACCGGAGTACTTGCTCCCTGAAGGTCTTTCCAACGTCAATCAATACATAATTGTGCTTCCCATCACTCTCAGAATAATCAATAAGAAGTGATGTATTGCACCTGCAGAACCATATACCATATTTCGTAAGTACACAACAAACAAGTGTACAGTCATTTTCAGTCATGGACAAGTGCAATAATGAATAAATAAACAAACTTGTAAAGTCTAGCCAGTTGCTTGGTTATTCACCCCCTACGTTAAAAACTCCACAGATTATACATACTTATAGCCACCAAATACAGAGGAAATAAAAACAAGGGAAAAGTACAGATAATTATTCCCAACTATAAGTCATTTCCTCTTAGCTACGCCCAACTAAGATTCGGTCATTCCGTTACACTCAAGTTTCATTAATTCTCATCGGTTAAGTTTTTGAATGCAAAATGTTAAGTTTTAAAGTTAAAAGTCTAAAATGCCCTTTGACTATAATCTCATTTTCAGACCTAAAAATCTAACTTTCATATATAAAAATCTAATTTTTTTTATTTTGTATTTGAAAATTAGACTTTTATCCAAGGGCATTTTTGTCTTTTCATTTTCAAAATTAACATTTTTCATCCAAAAAATTAACATATGGGAAATTATGAACCCAAATCTAAGTTGGGTGTAGCTAAGTGGAAATGACATATAGTTGGAGATAGTTCTATGTATAACCAATCATCCAATTTTGAAGTTTCAAGGTTCATCTGGGAATATCAATTTACCTGATCCAATACAACCAACTCAACAAAACCAGAAACCCCAACCAATTACAAATCCAAATATTTCTATCTATCATCTACATTTATCCAGCTACTCGAGCAAGAAGTTAACTTTATCTTGATTTCTATAGTCCTCACCCCACTCCTACATTGACCAATAGATCTACCCATCATGTTCCAAAAAAGGCAAGAACCTTCAATCCACAAATCCAAATTTCCCACATTTTCCTCATCAATCACAACAAAGAAAGTAAACATGACAAACACGCCATAGGTCAAAAAAACACACCAGAGTCCCAGATCTAAGAGAAACGAAATCATGAAGAGACCTGTAATTAGGATTTCGCTCGGGCGGGAGCGAGAGGGACTGGGAGCAGACGGGGCATGGCGGATCGGAAGGGTTGATGAGGCACAATGCGTTGGGCAGCGCGCTGGAGCAGCCGGTGCCCAGAAAGATCAGCGCCGATTTGGGATCGCCGCCGTTGGAATCGGCACCGTACATTTTTGAAACCCTAACTGTGAAATGGAGAAGAAAGGGAAGCGAGCGATTGATTTGATACTCTGATGGTTTCAGAAATCAGAAAAAAAATAATTATATTTGTGTCCCGCGAAAGTCACTGTTTTGGTTTTGGCCGTTGGGTTGGGAACTTGGGCACGTGAAGTTATACCCGAACCCGATGACCCGACAATCAGTAGCCGATGAAAGGCCTGAACTCATGGGTTTCTTGTATTGGGCTACTGATCCACTGTTCATACAAAATTATCTCCAAACTGTGTTCTTGGGCTCATCGTATCCATGGATCAGATCTTGGCCCAGGTTAGTGTGATTAGAATCCAACAGTTATTACAGGATTTTGGAATTCATCACTAGGGGTCGGCAATTTGGAACCCACAACCGAGTCCAATTGTAACTGAACCATAAAATTAAGAATAGAAAGTACAGTTTGGTTCGACTCCAGTCGACATGGTTCCAGAACCATGCCCACCTCTATTCATGATAGATTTATTGAATAGTTTATCTTCAAATCCTGAATGAATCACATTAGGAAGTCACATGGGA
>JAYMTP010003806.1:0-16220 GCA_036897365.1 Geranium brycei | reverse complement strand
CTTGAATTTTTTAAGGGAAAATGACACTTTACTATAGCTAGCTAACTAAGGTTGTTTCACATTTTTTCCACCCTAACTGTTTTTTCTTCTCTCTTTTATTACCCTAACTATGAGTTTGAACGTGTGTGTTCCTCTACCGCCGCCTCTTCCCTCCACTACGCCTCTGACCACCGTCTCTTCTCTTTATTGTCGCGACGTGATGAATGTCGTTGGCGTTCAACGACAGTCCTTGGGCATCACCGCGGGCAGCTCCAGCCTCGTCCGACTTCCCCTTCAGCGCGACATCGATCGACTTCTCCTCCAACCCATCTCGATTTAATCAGCAGTAACCATAACAAACAAAAAAAGAAATTTAACCTCAACCTCGTTCGATTCAAGCACAAATAACTTAGTAATAAAAATTTCAAAATTTGTTATAACCGAAACCCAGCTTTAGAAAAATAAAAATTAGGGTTCAATTGATTTCGACTTGATTCGTTGATTTCGGCTCAATTTCGGCTAGAGATTTGCTCGACTATGGCTTCCACACGAAGATCAATGACTTTCGATCTACTCGTGAGGCTTCCGCTCGGTCGTCGGGAGCGAATTCAGCTCTGTCGCCGTGAAACTCGCAGGTGAAGACAACCCACTGTTCATACTTGATTTTCATGTTTTTTTCGACTGAAGGTATTTTGGGTATTTCATTTAGTAAAATAGTCACGTGGACGCACATGACCTAATTTAGGCCGTTAGTTTAACGGAATGTTAACGTTTGTCACTAACTTATAGTTAGAATACTAAAAAAGAATA
Source organism: Geranium brycei (assembly GCA_036897365.1). Classification (NCBI taxonomy): domain Eukaryota; kingdom Viridiplantae; phylum Streptophyta; class Magnoliopsida; order Geraniales; family Geraniaceae; genus Geranium; species Geranium brycei. Next base: position 15,431 of record JAYMTP010003806.1, on the reverse strand, counting down.
TAATAATAATTACGGTAGCAAAGTTTGAAATAGCTATTATTATGTGTACTAAACTGTTCTTTTTAACCGACATGGGTTTCGATAAAATACATGACATTTATATTTTCACTCAAGATGTAATAATATTTTATTTAATATGTTATATACTGGACATGTTTTTCCAGACTCGACTTGATACAGTTATTCTTTATTAGGCTTTTAAATTTGTTTTTAGTATGTTACCCGGACATCAAAAATTTATGTGATTCGCCTACAATGAGACAACTACGTCCACATGCAAAAGAGAAATATTATTTGAGAGAGAAACTGTATATCATCACCAAGTTTTCGATCTCGTGCTATATTATATTATATTATGTAATGTTATATTAGTGTAATATTTATTATTCTTAGTTGTATTAATGAAACGAGAAACCTAATTTGATAGAAAATAAGTTTATTTTTTGCCGATAAAAAAAAAATTATTCTTTGATTGTGAACTGTACATTTATGGAATAGTTTGTCATGACAAGTTTTTTTTGACAAATATAACGCATCGCCTTGGTCGAGACCAATTTGCATCCCCGAATATCCAAGATCGGGCATGCTAAGCCCACAAGCAAAGTAGATAAATCTTATTAAAAATATAGTTGATATATACACTCTTCAAATCGTCAATCTCACGCTAGATTACATTAGTGTGTAGTATATAATGTTACACTTTTCTAATTAGATGGAAATCGAAAAACATTATCGGTTGTGAAACAAACACAAACTCAATTTTATTTATTCTCATATTGTAAAATCTAAATTTGCCAAATATTTTTAGCACAGATAATTTTAAAAACATACCATATTTTTGATCCAAAAACTCTCTTACATCTCAAAACTCCAAACCAATCACTTCTCAAGTAAACCTCGACTTGCTGGATAGGAATACAAAAAAATTTGAACCCAACGGATACCCATAAACCCGCCCTGATCGAAACGGGTGAAACCCACAAAAAATTGGGTTTGTTTTTTTAGCAGGTGTGGGACGACCTAAATATCCAATCCGACTCACATCTGAAATCATTTAAAAATAATTATTGTATATATTTTTATATGATTATATTTTATACTTCTAAGTTAATATTCATCAATATTTAATTCCCTTTTTCCTTTTCTTTTTGTTACAAAAGCATTTCTTTCAAAATTATGAAAATTAATTAAAAAGTTTCTTTCTATTATTTTTTTAATATAAATTTTTCAGGTCAGGTTCAGGTCTTGAAAAATCACCGCACCCGTTGGTTTTGATTGGGTCGGACAACTGAAACATTTTCACGAGTCGAATACTGCTAAGAATGAGCGAGCCAATACGAGTTTGATGAAACTTGATCCGTTGTCATTCCTATCGCTCGACAATGACAATGGGTCATTGTAGTACTCACTAATCTTAGTGAACATTGATTGGATTGAACACATATCCTAATCCTAGTATCCTACCCAAAAAAAATCACTCTAATTCTTGCATCAACTACTAAACCACTCTCCTAAACCACCCTTCAAAACAAGACAACCCGCACGCGCCATAAACAATATTTTCCACATGGAAAAAACCTTAGCGACTACACGGCTCTTTCCCGTACATCGTCGACCACCTCTATTCCTCTCGACGCTTTTCACGAAAATGTCAAACCTAAAAGCTTCCAACTAAATTCACCAATCCAACAGTCCCCAAAACGGTTCCTATAAATACAAACCCCTCACACCACTCCCTCTCCCCATTTTTCACTTCCCCTGTTTCACTTTCCCGAGAAAATCAAGAAAAAGAACAGAGCTTTCCCGGAAAATCAAGAAAACAAACAGATCCTTACCCAGTTCTCGAAATCGGACAATGAAGTTCGGGAAAGAATTGGTGTCCCAAATGGTGCCGGAGTGGCAAGAAGCTTACATGAACTATGACCGCCTCAAGAAGCTCCTCAAAGCCATCGAGAGTCACAAGCAGAGGTTCCGGCCGGCGCCGGCGCCGGCGGGGCTGATGCGGCAGATTTCCCGGTACCGGAGTTTCAGCGGTCTGATCCACCGGCACGACGTCGAGGTGGGTCCGGCGGAGGCGGAGACGGAGAGCCAGGCGATTCTGGTGCACGCCGTGAACAGGGCCGGGTCGGTGGCGGCGAGGTACGAGACGACGTTCCTGATGACGTCGGAGAGGGGCGGGGAGTACGAGATGGTGTTCTTCCGGCGGCTCGACGACGAGTTCAACAAGGCGGAGAGGTTTTACAAGGAGAAGGTCGATGAGGTCTTGGTGGAGGCGGAGGGGCTGAATCGGCAGATGGATGCTCTGATCGCGTTCCGGATCAAGGTCGAGAACCCGACCGGGTTTTTCGATCGGAGGGCTGAGATCGATCGGCTTGATTCAGATGTGTCGGCTTCCGCGGCGGCCATATCGGCCACGGCGCCGTACTCGGCCCGTGTGTCGGCCAGCAGTGAGTTTTATCTTAACAGCATGGAATTGTAGAACAGAATAATTAATCGGATTAAAAAATCAATTTAGGACTAATCGGAGATTTTTAAGACGTTGTCGTTACCACTTTGCCTGTTAGTTTAAATTTTTATGTAAGTCGGGTTTAAAGAATATAACAATGTTATTCACTTAATTCGGTTCTGACGTAAAGACGTTTATTAATATTTCACCTTTTAACGTGAGTTACCGTCTTTGCATATAAGTTTTCATGTGAGTCGGTTTTACAGAATATAACATTATTATTCACAATCACAACCTTGGCCTATAAGTTTGAGCATTGTACTAGATTGCAAGCTGATAGTCTATATGTAATTTTATGTTTGGAAATTCATATGCTAGTTTAGTTCCCATTTAAAAAAATATAGGTACAAAGAAAGTTTGTAAAGACATTGGACTCAATACTTCATAGAAGATAGTTTTAAGGTTAAATATAAACTATAATGTGTGTGTTATGACTTTTATTTTTAAATGCTCTTCTTTGGTAAAGTTATGAAATTTTTAAATAGATCAAACTTTTACTGTGAATCTCGCTCAAGACCTGTCGTCAATGGTGTTATTTTTTCAGGGAGGGTTCACCGGCGGATGGACTCGATCGACGAAGCCTCGAGCATCCACGACATCATCGCCCTCGACGTGGCGGGCGATCGAAAAGAGACCGTACAGGGAGGCGAGAAGGTGGGAGTGCAGAAGATGGAGCTGAGCATCGTCCCCGTACGGACACCAACACTAGAGGTGCTCAACAACGTTACGTTCCACAATCATTTGGAGACTCCGAGGTCAACCATCAAAGGGTTCCTTAAAGTCCCCAAACACACCGAGCTCAGCTTCACTCACGACAACCTCAAGAAAGTCGAAGACAAGCTCAAGAGAGCGTTCGTGGAGTTCTATCACAAGCTCAGCCTCCTCAAGAACTTCAGGTAACATAACAAAATAACAATCCAAGAACTTGGAGCATTTGTGTTATTTAATTTATTTAATTCGTATGTAATTATGTTTGTAATGATTTTGTGTTGCAGTTTCTTGAACTCGGAGGCGTTTTCGAAAATCATGAAGAAGTATGATAAGGTATAATGATTTGATTAAAATTGTTAGTTTTTTTAGTTGCTAGTATTTACGAATTTGCCACTGACGCGATAGTGTTGCAGATTACTTCAAGAGATGCAGCAACGGCGTACATGAAAATGGTCGACAACTCCTACCTTGGAAGCTCCGAGGAGGTGAGTTAAACTCGACTTTTTTCAATATTAGTATTACTATTTCAGAGTTTCGTACATAAAAATTAGCTTTTAGATGGATCAGACTTTAGTTTTAGGCCAAAGCATGATTTGGTGATCGAGATCCACACCCTCACTGATATTACGTATACACGTAATATATATGAATTCCCTCAACTTAATTTGCGCGTGAGAATGTTGTCACATAATCCGAATTCCCACGATCCAACCTACACATAAAAGTCATTTTATAGTTTCATGCAGTTTATATTCTATGATGCCTCACATCATTTTCATGTAAAGATTGTATTGGCCATGTAACATAAATTCTCTCCATCTGTTATGCACGTAAAAAGTACTGAAAATGGCAAAGTCCTGTATTTCTTAATTATATGAATACACTCTTACCTAAATTAAGTACATCCAAAATTCAGGTGCCAAAGCTAATGGAGAGGGTAGAAAACGCATTCATCAAGCATTTCGCAAATTCGAACCGAAGCAAAGGCATGAGGGTTCTGAGGCCAAAACAGAAGAAGGAAAGACACAGAGTAACATTTTCCGTAGGGTTCTTCGCGGGTTGCACGGTGGCTCTTATAATCGCACTCATTCTGATGGTTCGAGCTCGACACATCTTGAACCAACCAGGAACAACTCAGTACATGGAAACCTTGTTTCCTCTTTACAGGTAAAACTAGGATTCACTTGGTTATATCATATATATAATCAATCAGCTTGAGTTTATAAGTGAAACAAACTTTAACCTACAATGTGAGGCCTCGTGCCCGAATCAAATGTGGCACATAGGAGTAAGTGGAAATGGACCAAACTCTCATAACACGAAATTAGTCTATCCCGCCTAAAAGCTTAACCTTATATGTCAAAACTCAAACAACCATTCACACGCATATGTCAAGCTTAACCATTTTTATTCGAGAGCCTCTGGACCTTGGACCATAGACTTTTGGCCCAAAACCTGAAGCAATGTTTCAAAAATCGCCTTGTCTGATTAATCATTTAATGAGATTTATTTTCAATTAGCCCTCATAAGGCCCTCTCCGTCTGATTAATTAGCGCCTAAAGTTTTTTAGGACACTGCATGAAGAGCGTGTTTAGATCCACTGCCAACCTCTAACACCATGTTAAAACCGAATTTACCTAAAAACCCAAGCTTATAGGTGATACGTTGAGTCACATCTTTTCGACCGGGTACCAACAAATTTTTTTGCAGTTTGTTTGGATTCGTTGTTCTGCACATGGTGGTTTATGCGGGAAACATATACTATTGGAGGAAGTATAGAGTAAACTACGCGTTTATTCTAGGATTCAAACAAGGAACCGAATTGGGATACAGAGAAGTTCTCCTCATGAGCTTGCCTCTTGCCGTTGGTGCCTTGGCTTGTGTTCTTGCCAATCTCGACATGGAAATGGACCCCAAAACCAAAGACTACAAAGCCCTCACCGAGCTCCTACCTCTCAACTTGCTCTTCGTAAGATCCTTTATATGACCCTATAGCAAGAGTTTTATGTATTGAAAAGATTATCTGATTTACTGTTTATTTTTGTTGTGCAGCTTGTGTTTGTCATTATGTTCTGTCCATTCAACATCATGTACCGGTCGAGCAGATTCTTCTTCCTCAGATCGCTACTGCACTCGTTGCTGGCTCCTCTTTACAAGGTCACGCTGCCCGATTTCTTGCTGGCGGATCAGCTGACGAGTCAGGTTCAGGCGTTTAGGAGCCTCGAGTTCTACATTTGTTACTATGGTTGGGGAGATTATAAGCATAGGAGGAACACTTGCTCCGACAATGACGTCTTCAACATCTTCTACTTCATCGTCGCTGTCATACCCTACTGGTGCCGCCTCTTTCAGGTACTCACTTGCATTGAACTCCTCGTTTCTTGATTCTTGAATCGTGCCCATTTCTTGTTGTAGATTCTTGAATCATACCCAATTCTTGTTTTTCTTATCGGAAAGCTCAATCCTAGGAGAATGCAAGCAGAATTAGACGCATTTCTTGTCAATTTTGTTCCTGAATCACACCCATTTTTTATTTTAGATTCTTGAATCACACCCATTTCTTGTTTTAGACTCTTTGATCACACCCATTTCTTAATTCATTTTCGAATCACCCATTTCTTATTTTAGATTCTAGAATTGCAAAAATTTCTAGTTTTTGATTTTTGAATCATACCAATATCTGGTTTTGAAATTCTTTGATCATATACCCATTTCTTTATCGGCAAGCCCAACCGTACGTGCAGAGAAAACGTATTCAAATTCAAATTCACACTCATTTCTTGGTCTTTTTATTCTTTGACCACCCACTTCTTGTTTTAGATTCTTGAATCACACCCATCTCTTGTTTTCGATTTCTGAATAGTACACCCAATTATGGCTTCCCTGAACAATGCCCTTTTCTTGTTTCTTGATGCTCAAGCAATCCCCCTCTTGAATCGCTCCTCCAACGGTAATTAACCGTGTTTTTATGGCTTCAGTGTATAAGGCGGCTAGTTGAGGAGAAGGACAGTGTGCAAGGATGGAACGGTTTGAAGTATTTTCTGACCGTTGTGGCGGTGTGCTTGAGAACCGCCTATAGCCTCAACAAGAGCGTCGAGTGGAGAGTGGTGGCTTGGGTCTTCTCCATCGCCGCGGCCATTTTCTGCACGTATTGGGACTTGGTCTACGATTGGGGCCTCCTCAACCGCAAGTCCGCCAACAAGTGGCTTCGGGACAGGCTGCTTGTTCCTCACGCAAGCATTTACTACGGAGCCATTGTAAGAACAACATTACATCATCATCTATGTGTGTGTATATGGTGTTCCAACCATTACAAGTTCGTGAAAACTAATGTTTCGGTGTTGTTTGGGTCTGTAGGTGTTGAATGTGCTGCTGAGGTTCGCTTGGTTGCAGAGTGTTTTGGAGTTCAGGGTGTTTTCGCTGCATCGACAAACATTGATCACGATCGTCGCGAGTCTTGAGATCATTCGTCGTGGGATTTGGACTTTTTTCAGGTATATTTTGGGTCTGATTCGGTGATACCAGTTGTTAGATGATGTTAGTTCATAAACGATGAACATAACTAAAATTATAAAATGAAAATAAGAAACCCTAGAATTTACCGTTTGAAAACGGTACTGTTTGGCGGGTGTGACATTGGTTATAAACTTTCATAACTTCCGATTTATTTTGCATTGAAATCTTTAATATGTTCTAGCATTTGAAAGATGTGGATATCGATATTAACTGCTAGATCTGACTTGTCCTGTGATATTTTTGTTGTTTATGAACAGATTGGAGAATGAGCATTTGACGAATATCGGCAAGTACAGGGCATTCAAGTCCGTGCCATTGCCATTCAATTACGACGAGGAGGACGATGACGAGGAGGATTGAAGAATACATTTATCAGAGCTTTTATGTTCATTTTGCCCGTTGTTTCGATGAGAATAAGGATTGGTGATGACAGGTGACACCATTTTCTTGATAAATTGGGGTCATCAAGAGCTAATCCTCTTTCCTTTCCCTCCATATCCATTAGAAAATGTTCTTGAAATGTATAGTTTAGAAAATGTTTTTGCAATGTGTACAGTATGTATTTGCAAAATATACGTTTCGTTCGAAATTAATATACAAAATTTCTTTCTCTCTTTAAATCCCTGATCTCCGATCCGATTAGGGCGGGACACAGAACCACAAAATTTACATCAAACACATCATGTTGCCATCTCTATGAAAAGAAAAAACGCCAGAACCTGACAATTGATAACTTCAAAAATTTATAGAAACGGAGATGGATGGGAATGACAGCGAGTCGGGTTTGGCCAAGCCCGCACCCACTCACATTGAATGGGTGCCCAACACGTTCGAAACCCTCTCAACGTGAGCTGGTACCTGAACCCGATGGGCACAGACATTATTCGAAACCCAACCCAACCCAAATTAATTATTATAATATTTAAATTATAATTAATACCTAGATATTAAGAAATAAAAATATAATTTTAATATTATAATGTTTAATTTAATTATTATAATATTTAAATTATTATTTCTAAATATTAAGTTGTAAGAATATAATGTAATAGTATAATGTTGGAATTAATTATCATTTATTAAATATTTTTGGGTGCGGGTTGGGTTCGGATCGGGTTCAGGTCCACCCACACCCAAACCCGCCCAAAAAACCCGGTCAAAACTCCGCATCAAATTTTTTTCAGGTTTCACCCGTTTTGACGAGGGTGAGTGAATCATGGATCGGTCGAATTTGAATATTTTTGTTATCCCTAGAAACGGATCACAAAGCTCGCATTGCCATTCATGCATGCAATATTGTTTGAGCCTTTCTATTTTTGTTCATCCAGAAAATGGCCCACAAAAAAAATTGGTTACAAAATTTGAAGCCCAAATTAAAAGCAAATGGGCTAGTAAGCTAGCTCTGTTTCTACTCATAACGGGCTTTTACTGTTTCACATTGGGCCCTCTATAAAACTTAACAGCCTCTGCTAAAGCCCAACAAGAAAATTGATGCTCGTTTACCAAACATCAAGATCATGGAACTATCCAAACTTGAAGACAATCCATATAAATATATTATTATTTGGTATAAACTCTACCCAAGAAAGACTCATACCTTATTTATTTTTAGTATTTATAATTCTTTAATTAAGACACATGTCCATGAATTCATTGGTACCGTATATTTTATTTTATCTACGAGAAAAAAGATTATAAAAAAAACTTTGAAGACGTGTATTTGACAACAACCCAACAAACCGATATTATTAATATTCCCCTAAAAATATCAAGCATTTATTTAGCCACGGCGCTTTGGGCCTATATTAAATGTAGCAGTTGGGAGCTTAATTAATTAATTAATTAATTAATAGTATTCTAATTCGAAAGAAATTGCAAAATGTCCACAAAAGGAGGCGAAAATGATAAAGAATCGGTCTCCTCCGAATAAATGGGAATATACCGAGCCATGCAGTCAATTTTCGGACAGGACAAGAGTTACATGTATTCGACAATATTGATGATTACTATATCCAATTTACTCGGAGTTTAATCGGTCAATGTCTTAACTGTAGTGGGGACCACACGAAAGAACTCTTTATCATGTTTCACACAGCCTAGCCACTCAACTTTGATTCCAAACTAATTAATTAATCACTATTAATTCACCATTATTAATGTTCACGTAGACGTAGGCACCTGATAAATTATTTAATCATGAATTAATGGATCGAATATAGTGTTTAGCCACGTGGGTACACCCGATAATGCAGCTGGCTGGGCAGCTTTTCCTATAAAAAGTTATTAATGATTTATGTGAGCTTTCTTTTCATGTATAAATAGAAAGTGTGATTAAAGATATAATTAGAGTTTCTCAACTTTATATATTAAAAATAATAATTTTATTAATTAAATAAGAATTAATCCAACGTCAAATCGAGCATCAATTAAAAGTACTTAAACTTGAAAATGTTCACTTTTCTTATTCTTGATTTTAGTTTTAAGCAGTAACTTGTTCTAAACTTTTGTGTTTTTTTTCCAGGGCACTACTAAGAAATTGTTAGATTCTTTGTAATAAAATGAAAAAATATTTAGATCGATTTTATTTATTTTTTATTTAAAAATAAATGTTCATTTGATTACTTTTAGAAATTAATATTTTAACTTTTAGCAGTGAACTACAAAATTTTACTGGTTCTAAAAATCAATGACTTGTCGTGTGTAATTCTTATAATTTTTTTATTAATTTATGATTAATCTTCTATTAATTTTTAATTTGATGACTAATTTCTAATTAATTTTTGAAATGATTTTTTCGCACCTAATATTTTTTTTAAACACTGTTCATATTTGATTAACTATAAAAACATAAACGCATAATTCATTAAAGTTGACGTACTGATAAGTAAGCATTCTCTAATTAGTGTCTTCATAGGATATGCCGAGTTGAGGGTAAAATTATAATTTTGTATATATGACATGTATTTATTATTTGTCATATATGACATCAATGCAAGACATTATACCAAAGAATTATTCAGGAACAGAAGAGCATCTTCGGCGATGTTTTCGGCTATCCTCCAGTCAGTGGCTAGGAGGCGAGGACGATAGGAGAAGTCGGTCAGAGGTCGGCAAAGCTTGAGACATGGTTATCGGATAAACAACCAAAGTTTTCACAATGACATAGTTTTGAAAATTTGAAGTTTGACCAAGAGCATTTTTGTCTTTTTACTTAAAATTTTAACATATTCCATCCAAAAATTTAACGGTAGGTGCTAACTGTCAATTTCCGATCGTTGAGTGTAATTAGGTGTCTACTTTTAAAAATAAGGCGACTATATGTTCTTTTGAGTATTGTTAAGTGTGACTTACTATTCTTTACACTAAATAAAAAGAACAAACCACATGTGCTAACGAACAACACTAGTTTCCAACCTTAAAGTTTGTGACCATGCATACATGAATTAATTTAGCTGCAAAATTACTTCATATAAATGTCCAAATAAAATACATTTTTATAATCTTTTCTCTTGAATCACGTGTGCCCACAAAAATAGAATGGTTTCAAAGATTAAAGAAGCCGAGTCTTTACAATAAGTAGGGGGGAAAAACCAAGGCATGAACAACATGGCTTCTTGTTTATGTTTATTACATAACATGACAAAATGGACAAGGTGAGTTCAGTCTATTTAGTACAACGATGAGCTATGGATTGGTTGGACCGAACCAGATAAAAATAGTCAAAGAGTTGTTTGTGGATAGAGGACACGTCAGTATCAATGTGTGGTCAAAGGTTCGGCAATTTCAATGCTATTAATTGCTATAAGAAATGGGAAGAAGATTTCAAACCACACATCAAGAACTTATCAACTCCATTTCTTGAGAAACATTCATGAATTTATGATTTCAACATATTCACATTAGTCTTAATCAAGGGAACGAGTTTTGGTGAACGTTAACATTTTAAAATTTATTGATATTGTTGAGAAGATATATATATATATATAATTCTTGATATTTTCTTTTTTTTTCTTACGAATCAAAAGTGTTTATATACAACTCACATAAATTAAAATTTTCAATAATATCATGCATTAAAACATATCAAATTATCGACCAACTTATCGAGTACATATAAAAAATTGTTGCTTGTTGATACCTTTGCAAAAATTCCTATAAGTTTCTTGTCTGTTTTTATGTGAATAGTGTGAATAATATATTCTTACGATGTATCTCACATGTAATGATATTAATCTCAATATTTTTTTTTATCAGCATATTAATCTCAATATGTTTCGTTCACTTGTAAAAGATGAGATTTGGACAATGTATTGCATCGATTGTCTATCACAAAACAGGTCCATTACACGCGAGTGGGCGACCACCAAACTACTAAGCAATGCTTTTAATAATTTTAGCTATGAAGTAACTGTCGAATCATACTCTTAACATTATTATTTTGGGAAAGAGACAAATCATTACAAAAGGAACAAGAAGTTTGTCAAGAGAGTTCGTAAAATTAGACTCTAATATCACTTTTGAGAGATGCAAAACTAGTTCTAATAAATCATATATTTGGTTACAGTTGGGATCTATCGCCTTAAATAATAAGTTTAAACCACAATAGATTCATCTTGAACTTTTAACTGGGTCATGTATATGACTAATTTAAAATACAAATATCCAACAAACAGAAATCTAAACTTACTATTACGTTTTTGTAATTAAAAATTGGGACCGACAAAAAGAAAAAAGAGAATAATATAATTGATAACCCTTATCGTGTGTAGCATTGTTGAGTAGTATAGTTATCAAAGGTTCAACTTTACTCAAAACAGAATAACATAATTATGATGGAATAATTAAAAGTAAATTTATATTAGAACACAACCTGGTCCAAATAAAAAATGAGATCGTAAAGGGTCGAGAGTGGCAAGCAAGGAGAGGACGGTTGTTTGTTTCGTGAGAAAGTGAAGAGAAAAAGGAAAGAAAGGTTTAGAGAGGGTCCATTAACGATGGTGACACAGAGCAAACCTTCAAGGTCAAAATCACAGCGGTACGTTCTTGACCAGACACTGCTCCGTTTAGTCACTGCTTGTTGACCACACAAACCAATTGTGTAGAACGATTTTTCCCACAACATTAATTACCAACATAATTGAGAAATTTTAGCACGGTGTCTCGCCCAATGGTTTGTTATATTTGTATTATGGGTATGAAAGAATGCCGTTTCGACACATTTTATCCAAAATTATTTGGTTTTTAGTCTTAATTAAGATTTATTTCAAATTACATTGGGAACTTGTAATGCTGCGAGAATTTGTGGCATCTACAGGAACAAAGCAGAAAATAAGCCATAGAGTCCGAGGGTCAAAGGGGTCAGCAAGCGACTCCTCTCGGTCCTTCGGAGCAGAGTCCTGAGCGGAGCCGACTTCCCCTTCCTCTGGTCACCCCGTAGCGGAGTTTCCAGAGGAGACCAGCACCTGAGGGCGACTCCTATGGAGACTCCGGAGCGGAGTCCTCACATGACTGCCTCTCAACGGCCAACCCGATCGAGACTCCGGAGCATAGGCGTACCAGGCAGCAAAGAATGTCTCTGATCGGTACTCCGGATTGGAGTCCCGAGCGAAGTACGATTATGGGCAGCAACTATATAACCCGATTTGATTTTTAAAATTGGGGATCCGAAATTTTGTTACTCACAACCACTTTCTCCCTCAATTTTGAGCAGCCATACCTTGGAAGAGTCCTTGCTAGAGCTTGAAGAGACAAGGAGTGAGGATTGGGAATGCTTGGAGGTGGAGATTGAGAGCTTGAAGAAGAAGACCACCACCATTACATGATATCTTCTCTCTCTTTTTGCTTTTGCTTTGTTGAACTCTTATTTTATTGTAATTTTGAGTTTCTACCTTTGAATTTGACGATTGTAGTCATGTTTGAGGGCTAAAACCTTTGGCCATGGATACTAGATTTTGTTGACTTTATGCTTTATCAATTTTGATGTATTAGTTCTAAGAATTGTGGTGTATGATGCATGCTTGTCTTGCTATGCTTGTAAATTATTCTAGTTTGGCCAATTAGAGTGATTCGATTAGGTTAGTGACTCGAATTCGAGAGAATCGAGCCTAATTGATCTAGGCATCATCGGGAGTGGAGCCTCGAGACCGTGTCAAGACACCTCCGGTAACTCATAGTTTGTAATTGTCGGTTGAATGCGGTAAGAGCTGTGATCGATCCCGAGAGGGTAGAGATCAACTCCTTATTAGGCTAATCTCAATGCCGAGAGGCAATATTAGTACTCAGACATAGACTATCTACACACCTAAGCCTAGAGTTGATATTGACGGTTAAGAAATAGGAGTCAACATAGTTTGGTACCCATGGTGCTTTGGTTTGATAAGAAATTCGTTTGTAGACTTGCGTTGCATGATAATTCTCGAGAAAAGACCAAAAAGAGTTGTAGCTTGTAGTTTTAATTTACATCTAATAGTTAATTTCATCCGCAAACACTACCTTAAGCGAGACCGAGACCACATAATTAGTCCCCGTAGAATTCGACCGGGTACTTGCCAGTTTTATTACTTCTGACCGTGTACACTTGCACGGGAAAGCTTAAGTGTGGTCCTAATTTAGACCACGGTTTGGCCCTACAGTTTGTTGAATTAATCGTCACGACAAAGTTTAAGTTTACTACAATGTCGAAGACCCACATTGGCACAGTGGCCCGATGAGCACTCGGTTGTAGCCTTGGCCACAGTTCGAGTGTGAGTGGGCACTTCATGGGTGGAAAGGGTTGAAGGTAGTAGTCTAGGTGGGTGGGCCCGGTTGGGTAGACTAGGTCATAAAAAAAAGTACTACAATGCCTTATATTTTTTAGAGATTTGTTATGCATCGAGTGTAAACTTGAGTTTGTTATTTATGTTAGATTAAGTTTTTTTTGTATCCTATTGGAAGAGTGTACTATTACAAATATTACACAAATATAATTTGTGTTTGAAAAATCGCTAGATGCTAATCGGGTGGAGAGGGCCTTATAAAAAATAATTAGGGATTAGTCGAAAAATAAATTGGATAAAAAATTATATCGGGAACTAATCAGACAAGTGAATAAACAATGCCTTATGTTTTTCACGAGACTCATCACGACAAACCCGTCATTTACAATATGTGCACAAACTTGACTTTTCTTATTTCTATCATATCCAAACTTCTCTAGCGAATCTTTGTGCCAACCAAGTGACCTATGGTGGAAGGCGGTGGCGGATCACTGCCGTATGGGTTAACAAACGTTTTCTGGTCTTCGCTGGTTCTGTGGAGATGGGAAGCTCGAGGTTTTCCGGTAAGCCGGACCAGAGAAGCGAGGAGGAATATGATGGGGTCGAAGGAGGGGGAGCTCGCACTGTCAGAAATCGGAGCGAAGGTAGAGGGGGTTCTTGGGGGCAAGTACATGTAGAGGAGGTACTTCGATCTGATGCAAAGGTTGGCTCATGCAAGAAAGGAAAAAGGGTTAGGCGAGACCGTAGCTGTTCGCCGGCGCTGGAGGGTCTTCAACGGACATTAGAGAATTTCGATGGAGATCAGTGAGGAAGATGTTAGGTGGGCCTTCAGAATCAGACCGAATGCTGAGACAAACCAAACCGAAAAAGGGAACCAGAATCTACAAACCTAACCTGAGAGGTAGAAGAAGAGACAGGATAAAATCGTTATTTCACAAATATATGTTACATAGTATAGAACGGTGATAATTAGTTCAGTTTAAGTGACATACAAAATTTTAGAAAAAAGCTAAATGTCCTCGAATGAAAACACATTTCGTCAGATGCACCTAACTACAATTACTCCAATGACTTATTAGACTTTATCCTTAGATTTTCAACTTGCATTCCCCTTCAATATTGATTTAATAATGAAAAAAATAATCCATGTCACATTTTGAAGCAGGTGCCTCGTCATCACAATTATTACCACTAAAATACACACACACAAAAAAAAAAGAAGAAGAAGATACTTGTAAATACGAATTGGGTAAGCTCCTTCCATTTTCAGCCACCACTTTCTCAGAACCTTCAAAGTTCACACCCCTATTAAAATACTCCACAAACTTTCACTCCCCAAGTCCCAACCTCAAAACCTCTATAAAAATTCACCAAGCCCCACCCACACTATCATCATCACCAATCACCCCCAAATCGTTACTCCTCCCGCCGGCGATCCCAACTCCGGCAACCAAACACTCCTCCGAGCTGCCACCATGAAGTTCGGCAAAGAATTCAAGGCCCAAATGGTCCCCGAGTGGCAAGAAGCCTACATGAACTACAACCACCTCAAGAAGCTCCTC
The DNA here is from genome assembly GCA_036897365.1 of Geranium brycei. NCBI lineage: Eukaryota > Viridiplantae > Streptophyta > Magnoliopsida > Geraniales > Geraniaceae > Geranium > Geranium brycei. The sequence continues at coordinate 381 of JAYMTP010003806.1, read as the reverse complement.
AAAGAGATCCACGTCCAGAAACAGGCCACCCAGCCCCCGCCCGGCTCGATCGGACGGCAGAGGACGCTCCACCGCGCCTTCAGCGGCCTACTGAAGCACCGGGACCACCGCGGGCCCCACGAGGAGGCCCGCGGGGCCGTGGAGATGATCGGAGGCGACGACGTGGAGAGCCAGGCGATCCTGGTGAACTCGGTGAGGAGGAACGGGTCGGAGAACTACAGGTACCACACGACGGTCCTGACGCCGGACCAGCAGGAGATGGAGTTCTTCAGGAGCCTCGACGACGAGTTCGACAAGGTGGACAAGTTCTACAAGGCCAAGGTCGGGGAGGGGGTGGAGGAGGCCAGGGAGCTCAACAAGCAGATGGACGCCCTGATCGCC
>JAYMTP010003805.1:0-16224 GCA_036897365.1 Geranium brycei | reverse complement strand
GATTTGTTGGCATTATGAGTTTGTTGTGTTCAATTCGATTTCATCATTTTCAGATGTAGTAGTGAAGATTTGTTGAATTTGTAGTTTTTTATTTGATAAACTTGATGTAGGTTGCAAAAATTGGGAACATGAATAGTTGATGTCTTCTTCGCGTATTTGAATTTGACACTTTCATTACACGTCAATATCTCGATTATAATAAAAAATGATTTTTACAGAAAATTCACAATAATAAGAACTAAATGAACAGTTGTTCTCAGTTTCCATGACTTCCTCTTCTCTCCTCCATTTTCCTCTTCCTGAACTAACTCATCTTAATCTTTATAAATGTACACAACCAAGCTCTACCCACCAACACCATATCACCATCGATCGTCTTCTTCGAACTAACCAAACACATTTTAGTCTCTACTATAAAATTCTGCTCCTACTTTCCTTGCGATTTCGCCTTCACCTATGGCTGGCCACCGGTTTCCACCCCGTACACACACCTCTAATTGCTCAGCATTGTGCTTCTCCAAAATCGTTCCCCGGTGGACCATTTCTTCCAAGCGGAGGCAATTCGATCGGATCTTTGGGGTCTGGCTCAGCAACGTCGCTTTCAAGGGTTGCACTGCGAAGTCCAGAGCCTCCGTAGACAAAGACAGGCTGACCGAAGATGGAGGCGGAGTCTAATCTACTTGGAAAGATAAGGAGGAGAGAGGAGAAAGAAAGAAGAAAAAGGACAAATAACATGCTTTTAAAAATTTGAATAATAAATTATATTTTTTTGAAGAACGATAAATATTTTGGTCATTTCACACTAAATATTAACCACAAACGACAATGTAGTAAAATAAAAAAAAACATATTACCAATTGGTCTCACAAACAATATACAGAAATAATTCCAAATTCATGTTTTCATTAGAAAATATTCCCTGGATTAATTTTATTATTATTCTGAACAATTAATGTAATTTTAAAAATAGTCTTGTTGATAATAAAATGTCAATTTTATTGAGGGATGAATTATGTTACTTAACCACAACGATAAGATGTTGATCTGTCAATGGCGGCATACTCATGGTGAAGCAAACATTTAAAACTTTAACAATATTCTATTTCCAATCTTAACCTTACAAGAGAACTGTTCTGAACAAAACATGGAATCAATAAAAATAAATGAAGACCAACTGATTTCCATTCCATAAAAGTATGAATCGAATCGAATAAAATAAAATATTTGAACAGTGTGGTGAAGAAAAAACACACAACTTGTGGCATTGCCTCTGTTTCTTTTTTTCATTACAACTCTCTATACCCCCAAAATATGATAGGAAAACCAAAGACAATACCGCTCTCATATCCCACACCACACCTTATCACCAAATGATATAATAATCCATCCTTCTCCCTCTCGCCTTCTCGCACGAATGTTCCCTCCCAAAAAGTGGAGAACAACAATTAATACACAAGTAAATGATAAGACGATAATAATAATGATACTCGGGAAAACAGCATGAAAATTTTCTAAAGGGAACGGCCCTCCTGTGCCCAAACATTATATATGATACAGGTACCAATTTCTACTCAAGAGGCCTCAAAGCTCCTTGAACAATCTCTTGAACTGTTCGGTTACGTCGGCAAACATCTGACAGCTCTTCAACAGGAACCATCAGCCCATTAATATCAGCTCCAGATCCCACATTCGATAATGCTTGTAAGAATCTTGTGCGCTCCACTTCTGTCGCGGCTGTCAGTGGAATTAATGACGCACACTCCTTGGCCCACTCTAATGTTTGCATCCCATATGATCTAGTCAATGCTAGTAGTGCATATGTTACCTAAGTAATAAAAACAGCCATCAATCAACATTAATAGTACCATCATCCCGTAAAGAATGTAAGGTATGGAAACTCAATGCAACTCTATTGTCTAGGTACTTGAGGAGTACATAGAAGGGCCAGGGGAGGATATAAGTAAGTTAGGTCTTACTGTTTCTAATCGAGAACTTGGGAGCGCCCCTGTTAATGACGCAATCAAAATTCTGGTAATTCTTGCTCCACGAGGAATAACAACACAATCCCTGATTGGTAAGTATTGTCTGCCTTCACTAGATTTTCCAAGATCAAAGATATCGGTCAAGAAACTCAATATGGAATTGGAAGCCTCTCTGCAATAAGAAAAAGTATCAGACCAACCTCTAAAAAATGCAATAAAAAGATGACATCATAAATCCGACTGAGAAAGATGGGGGCTGGTGCAAAAATACAGCTTCACTCAAATTCTTTCTTCTGTTGAGAACTAAAAAAAATAAAATAAAGATCAATGATACCAACATTTTTTAAGCCAAAAAGGTGTACTACACATTGACACCAAATGAGGAGAGCTACAAACAATTGGGCTATGCAATAGCATGCAGTCCTAAGCAAAATATACCGCTAAAATTCATATAATTACTTGACATAATTATTTTAATAATCTAGCTAATATAGGTGAGAGAGAGACATACCTGTGTTGTACTGTAATGCCAATCATAGCACAATCAACTAATGATGGAAATACCGCAGATGGAATAAATAATTGAGGACAATAGCGAATACATCTTGATGCCAGCAAGAAACAATCATCTCCTATGTCTGGTCTGGCAGTGAAATCCTACATAGAAAACACAAACCACATAATATAAAACTGTCAAAACGAAGTACCAGCAACTACAGACACTGCAACACACTAGTTGACAAAACCACACCTGAATAGTTTTAAGATTGCATATTGTGTGCTGGAAGAGTGCTTCAATCAAACTCTTCAAGTAGTTCGCACAAGATGGATCAGACCCAAATATCTGCCACTCAATATTAACAATCTGGGTCAACCTTTGCTTTAACAGAGTATGAATAAATATAAGGTTGCAATTGGTAAACAAGTAATAGCTCTACCATATTTAATCACAAAAAAATCTCTATTGATGAAAAAGTGATTATACCTTTATAACTTCGCTAGAGAGATAAAGAAAGCATGATTGGTTATGCAGTTGATATAGGCCCTGAATCTCTTCAAGCATTGCACCGATGGTAATTCCCATAAACCTTCCAGATGTTCTCACCTAATAACAGATTAGGGTTGAAGTTTAATATTCATATTATTTTTCAGTCAGTGAAATCTTCTGTTTTCGCTCAACCAAAAGCAATCAAGCATACACGTGAAAATTCTTATAGTTCCACTGCAGTAGATGCATGATACAAGTTTGCTAGTCCACAAGATCTTTCATCTATTCTCAGTATCATTATTTATGAGATGGAAGATCTCACACCTCAGGTAAAATAAAAGGCCAGGGGCATGGTTCCCAAAAGAATTGCAAGAACATAATTAAGAAAAAATAAACAATGACGAAGAATGATAAAGATGCTTCCAAACAAATCGAGCCCCACTCACTAAATACTGCATATATATCATTAATACCAGTATATTTTTTATAATAAGATTTACAAATAGCAGCTTGCAAACATCCCAAATTCACATAATTGAACAAACCAAAGCCATAACATGCAGGCACGTAGATTAGAAAAATGAAACCATGAGACACAAAAACAATGGATCAAAAATGGACTTTAACTTAATAGAACTCAACAATCCCACTAGGGGGTTTGCCTAATGGTCAAAGAAGCACTCGTCTCTAAGCAGTCAAGTGTTCAATCCCTAGTGTGGTCACTTACTTGGGAGTAGGTAAAGGGGTTCGGGTTTGTGTTTGGGGATGGGAATGGCTACCCCCTTGAGTAACTCATATATTCAACTAAAAAAACTAATAAAATCCAACATATACCAGAATGGCATATAAGAATAATGATAGATTGATACAGTTTTGAAAGGAAACCTATAAAAGGTTAAATACATTGATGATTCTCCAGAACCCACTCTGTAGCAAAAGTTACAGTTTGCATACTTACAGCATATTTGCAAGCTCGACAAAGAGATTCCATTGTCCTCATGTCCCAAGCACGACTACACCAAAATGGTTCAGAATATAATCAAATATGGATATGAATATTTTCAGAGTAATCTACTGAACACTTACAGATCAAAGATGGCCTTGAAAAGAGGCCAAAGCCTTTGAATTGCATCTGCTACAGCTTCAGGTTGATTTACATATCTGAATTATAGACAGTTACCATATTGAGGACTATTTTCACGTGATAAAATGCAGATAAAAGAAGTAATTAACAGGAGTTATCACCGAAAGATGTAAGCAAGCCGATCGATATGAACTGTAATCTCTCTAGCATGTTTCTTGTTAAATATTTCTGGACCTTGATTGAGAATTTCCTGGTAGTTCAAATGAAGAAACCGTTGGCATACTCAACAAAATGGTGAACCAAATAATTACAACTGAAAAGAAATTAACCTGTAAAGGAGTAACAACAGGCAAACAGAGCTTTTCCAAAGCCTTCTTCGCGTCATCGGGCGGAAGTTCAGTGATAACCATACTGAAAATACGGTTAAAAATACATTACAGCAATTTGTTCTGTCAAAACTGATAAGTTGTCAAGCAACACATCTAAAATGTCAAGTTACAAGTAATACCTCAAAGCTTCAACCAGATGTAAAGAATCTTCGGCCGAGACTTTAAAGTTACCTTCCCCATTGACTGCAGTGAGGTATATATGAAAGAGACCATCTATACATCCACAAAGTTTCTTCCGGCAATCTGGAAGTCATATTACACAATTAAAAAAGATCTTACATTTAACCACGTATTATGATAGAACTAGAACAGTATATTAGACAAGAAATCCTTGAACTTTATAATGAAAAAAAGTAGTTAACCATGGAGAGTTCATACCATCACATGTGTGCCTAAAGGCTAAAGCAGCTGCTGCAGCAGAATCTTCAGACGTACTCATGCCGCTCATGAGAATCGTTATTAGTGAAGGGAAAATAGTTTCTCCAATTTTTGAAGCATCAAGCCATTTTGAATATGCTCCAATTGTTAAACACACTGAAATATTTTAAGCATGACATGAATTAATCATAATGAGAGAAAAAAAAGAGTGCCTCTGGGTGCACACTTGATAATGATTTCTCTTCAAGAGCTATGCAAGAAAAACAGCATCATCCTTTCTTCATGAATGAAAAAAAGAAAAAACGAAGAGGAAAGAGTTAACTACAAAATTACATAGCACAAAAATGAAAGATAATTCACCTGTCTGAAGTAATTGGGGTTGCAGGGGAAGTTTTGGAAGCAAAACCATAACCTACAACATGGCAGGAAATATTAGGAGAAGACTTACTTTTGCTGGAAAAAAATGGCATTTTGGCCATGTCTACAGACACAGACTTCTGTAAAAATATTATTGTAACCAATGAAAGAGGGATTAAAAAAATATATATTATTCACACCTCAGGCATTACTTCAGCTTCAACAACTGAAACATAATTGGATATTGCGCGAATACAATATAAAGCAGCCTCTGCTGGACGCCATTCGTTATGAATATTGTTTCCACAGTTCGTTACAGCCTATACAAAAAACAATACTATTAAGCCATGAAGAAGGATTGTAAAGAAGAATTTTGCATGTATTCAGACAAAAATACTAAGATTAGATATCCCAGAAAAGATGTCAATGTTCGACAGAATGGCCCCAGTGATGGCCGAGAGAGCAGTTTGGCACTTACACACATATTTTTCACTATGTTCCCATGATTCATGAAACGTCTCACTTTCTCTCTCTTTTTTTCCTCTTAAGAGAATATTAGGTGAGAGCAAATTATGTACTCCACCACGCTAGTAATTGGGAGACCAATATTTGGTTATCAGACGAAACATTGTAAATTTTCAACGACAAAAAAAGAATCCTAAATTTTATAAATGACAGTAAGCAAGTTTGGATAGTGGAATAGATAATACATAAAACAGAGGCTTATGGTGTATGGTTCAATGGTGGAATTCCATACATGAAAAGTATATACAATTCACATAATAAGTTGATATTCCATCAAAGTTGGAAAATTGACATGAAATGAGAAACATGAATATTTCTTCAGTACGAAAGGAAAAAAATACAAACCTCAACAAGCTTCATGTAAAGAATTTTGAGTGTTCTTTCGCCACCTAACACTGAGGCTGCATCGCTTAGAACATCCGCAACAGCTAAAAGCAGCAGAAAATATGTTAAGAGTTACAACTTGTAACACCGCATCTCATGATGTAGTAAACAACAAATGGTAACAATTTACTGGGTGGAGGATCTATCCCACTTCATTAAGTGTCACTTCTCTATCAAACACCTTACTCACTGTCACTTATACACAAATCTACAGAGTTTTTCTTCATTATCCTTGACACGCGTCTCACATAAAATAAGGAGAAAAGATGAGGACAACTAATGCCACTTTTGGAGCTTGGAAGAGTTAGGAGGAAACTAATAGTTAGGGATGTAGCATTACTTGTATCTCAGATGCAGCGGTTAAATTTATTTGGGCTACATACACATACTAAAATGTTAATCTTGTTGGTTGAGTTTAAATTCTGTGTTTGTAATTGTATGTAGCTTGATTTTTTCACCTCCTACTAATGTGGGGCTTTCACCTTTGAACACTCCCTTACTACGGTGAGGCTCACCTACAACTTGTTATGGTGAGCTCAACAATTTAAGAATTTACTCAAACAATCCCTCACCATGCAGGCATTTTTTCTTCTACATTTGAACCAACAGGAAGAAATTAAGACTAAATTGGAACAAAACACTAGAACTTGGGACTAAATTGGAACATTATCCTACATGCAAAAGTCAAACCCAACAAACAAGTTCTGTAGAAATTTTACTTCAGGCCGTACAGGGAGGCAACTCAAACCAGTTACATTCCCTAATCAATACTTTACAAGAGAAGCTCTTCTTACATAGGAGGAGATAGAATAATCTAGAATAAGAACATTCTAGATATGGTCCCCAGGAATACTCTAGATACGGGCCTTAAGAACATTCTAGATATGGGCCTTAGGATTAACAGATTAAGGAGAAAATTTTAACATGCCCCGTCAAATAGCAAATCATTACCATATCTGGTGTGCTTAAAATCCTTAAGGTCCTCGTATGAAAGGTCTTGATAGTCTTGTGGATATTGAACTCGAAAGATAACCTGTCAAGGAAAACTGCAATTTTACCTTAGGTTGTTGATGGTACGGAAAATGAATAAGCACCATGGTAATGTACATTCCATAAAGCTGCTCACTTTACATTGATCTAAGATGTTAATCCATCATCAAAGATATTACCTTTACAACAATACGCGTAACTGAAAATTATTGAACACAACTCATTCAAATCAAAACAGAAATAATAGGATTTCTTGACAGCAAAACCGATACAGGCAGGAAAAAAAATAGAACCAGTCTGATTCTACTATTCTCATCATGGCAACTTTTCAATCAATTTAGAACAATCCTGACAGTTTGCCAGCATGATACTCAAATGTTATATGTTTAGACTTCCAACCCTTAAAATCATACCAGGGAGACAAGTGATTCATATGATGAACTGAAAACTTGCAACCTCCTATTCCTCTCTGCTTCAATGGATTCTTCACTACCAAATGAACGGTATGCATCCCTGGATTTAAATTCACATATTCAACTTTATTTTCAGCATAATCCATAAACCATAAGAACTAAAAAAGATAAAAGACTTGCCTTTTCGTCAAGTCAACCTGTAGACTGTGCCAAAAGTTAAAAGTCATGGACGCAATATCATATTCAGGGTGGGAAGTAACCTCCAAAAGTGCATTAATAATAGTCATTGATTCACCAGTTCCTTCAGTCCACAAGAAGTAAATGAATAAAACCTCACATGAAGAAAATGATGAAAGCGCTGAGGTTTGGTCTTCAATAATGTAGGTATATAAAACATCAGTAAAACCTTTCTAGGGATGCAATAAATGGCAGTTAGAAAAGGCAGGCACTGAAACAAAATTTACCAGTTGCGATCAGTTCAACATAAGAATCACCCAAGTCAGCAAACAATCGAGCAATTGCTTTAACATCTTCTTCGTCCTAAGAGAAAATATAACGTTTAGAATATGAGATACATTCAAATAATTATAGAAGCTGTAATGTATATTTATAACGACGATGCAACAGCAAAATACGGAAAAGAAATAGATAAATGCTCCAAAATCATCCCGGAACTATCACTTTGTTCTCATATAGTCAGCGAACTTTGTTTGGTTCCATTTTAGTTCCCTAATTACCCAAATTGTTAGAATTTAGTACTGCACTTTGTTTTTTTCCAATTATCTATTGTTCTGATTTAGGACTAATACTATCTACGTGGTACCACCATGGCACGAATAATTCAAGATAGATGAGGAACTAAAATGGAACAAAACAAAGCTCAGTGACAAAATCGGAATGGAAGTGTTCCTGAAAATCTATGGATTCGGTGACCACTTCATATACTTTCTGGGCCCTCCACCTAATAACTTAATAAGTTAACACATTGGAGTAAGTTTTACATGGTACCAAGCTTTATCTGGTATTGGGCCCTTTGTGTCATCTGGTCTCTGTACATGAGGGGAGTGTGAGGTGTCATGCATTGAAAACAAATATATATATTTACTATTTACTGACCATTTGATATACTATTTAGGTCCTCCACCTGATAGTTTTAGGTTGGAGTAAGTTTACCACTTTCGCATATAACTTATAAAGGACAATATTATAGTTCTGCTGCTTCTTCTACAAAAAGTTATTTATTAGTCAATGCTTATATTGTACCAAATACAAGCATGTATATATCAAAGCAGACTGATATTTAGTGCAACCACATCCAGATGCATGAAATTCTAAATTAAATACAAGTGAATGTGCCAATATTCTTCATATGATGCTAGAAGGTGATGATAAGTAGATAGAGAATGATGCACCTAATAAAGAGTAATATGCGATGCAAATTCTCTCATAGAAAGGCAGGTTGCACCACTCCGTGGTTCTCCATACGAAAAAAGAAGTCTTCCAAAGTTTCACTTTATTCATGCAATAGGCTACAGCACCCAACATAGGTAATGTTTAAATTGTAAACTCTACTGATGCAATACCTTAGAAGGATCTCTAAGTTGAGCCTTCAGACTCAAAACATGTGGCACGATTACTTCAATTAAAGGCATCTGCACTGGAACACCACCAGAGCTTCCTGCTGTCGAGTAGTGTATTAATTCAGATACAACTGCAATAGGGCACAAAGAAAAAAGGGACAAAGAATTAGATAAAAAGTCAAAGATACCTTAAAATAGTATATATGTTGAGTAAGTACAAGAGATAATTTTCATGCCTTTAAAATTGCTAAACATATGAAAGTAGTCAATTGTTGCTGCCTGCTGCAACAATTTTAACATATTATGCAAAATAAATATAGAATGAACAGTATAGTATGTGTGAGATCTTTGCACCTAAAAAGGAAACCGCGGAACAGTATGATCATAAATAGAATGTAACACTGACTACAAAACCAAGAAGGTAGATATCTTAAAAGGCTAGTAATGATTTTATTAGGTTCAAGAAATCATCATAACAAATAACAAAAAAAAGATCCCTTAGAAGGATTAGCCAGTTTTCAAATTCATACCATTTACAGATGCCTCGGAGAGTAGTTCTGAGTTTAAGCTTGATAGAGCTGTAAGGACCAGAGGATGAGAAGCAAGCACAGACCCTGGCATGCTGGAACAAACAAGAGTTGAGAAAAACAGTCAAACACTTCAACATTCTTGTAACTCTGAGAAGGTTTAATCACACCAAGTTAAAACATTCTTCTAACTGTCAGAAGGTAATAACAGTGTATTGAACACTTAACAATGGTTTAATCGGGCACACTATGCATGTTAAACATACAACACAATATGCAGAACATATTCATCTTCATAATGATACACGACTCACCTATTACTGAACATAATCATCTGAAACTTAATTTTTTGCTTCAGTCAGCATCTCTTTTCAAAAAAACACAAACTTTTCAAAGTGACAGGACCCTAACTTCAGGAAGTAACAAAAGAACAATTTAGGTTCTTTGAAGGCTGCCTACTTCCTTGACATCAAAGAATTTTTTAAGCTGGTTGTTTCAAGACAATCTACCACACTAGAGGCTTAGCTATTACTAGATTTATTGCTTTTCATTTAGTTAACAATATGGCAGTTAGTAATCACTAGTTCAAAAATCTTATGGCACTGAATTCTCTCCATTCTCCCCTAATACATACTGCATTTATGACTAATCTCAGAAAATCCCGACACTTAATTTTAACAAGTTGAAGGAATGCAAGCTACCAATCAAAAGGCCCAACACCAAAACAACTGCTTTCATACGCTTCTTGTTTACAGCAAACTAAAGCTTGAAGATTTCCTTAAGCCATCAGAATATTCACTTGTGAATAATCTCCCATCCCTTCGGTTGTCCTTATAAATTTGTTGTTATCAGAAAATAGAAAAGGAGAGACCGGAGATGATATCCATACCTGTGCTTTAATCGAAGCCAGGATGCAAATGCCTCAAGAACCTGGATGACATAATGGACTTTTGAGCAAATGCTTTAACTGATTCTATAACTTGGAACATGACTGCACAATTGTTATTCAAAAATAAAGTAGAGACAGGTTTCAAGGAGTATCAAAGGAATGCTATCTCTTCCCAAATTATCCATTACCTAGCCTTTGTACATATGTTCAACTGTTACACAGATACTCCACTACAATTAATTAATACAGACTTCATACAACGATATCATAATTTAACTTCAATAACTTTGAGATGACACTTTCAACTGCAGAATGTGCAATGAACATTTCTATTCATGTATATGTGTAATAACATGGTTAATCATATTGCATCCTCTATTGGCCAATCAAATCTAGACATTCATTTCTCCTAACATTTTGTCCAAAAAGATAAGAGTAGTAGCATTCACCAAGGACTGGGAAGCCCAAACATTTGAACATTATGGAAGAGAACTGACGAAGTACTTAGGTGTATCCTATAGTTTGTATGTCACAAGTATCATGCACTGCCATAAACCAGTGAAGTCAGTATTACTTTTAGGTAGGTAAGTGGCAGACCATTGGGACTAGAATTACTTGGTGGTTTTGGAAAGTATAACTGTCTGAGTAAACCTCTCTAAATGTTGTATTTATTCAATCGTACTCCAATCAGTGGTTATACTTCTTCCATTAACATCTTCTGAAATCACACTGCTAATTATGCCTGAATGCAAGGTCGTCGAAAAATATTCAAGTTTCCCACCAATTCAATGTATAGTCTTTGTTGCTAATAGATTCAACCTTCCAAATACAAATATTTGATCAAATAAAGGAGTATTCAGTAAACATGTAGAGTCCTCAGTCTCTTGCGAGTATTGTTACTATATGATGTCAAAAAAAAGGAACCTCCGTGAATGTAAGAGAAACGAGCACTGTGAAGATGAGAATATATCAAGATAATGAAAAAAAAACACAAAGAACAGGATCACCATTCCAAGAATCCCACTAACAGACGAGATACAAATAATTTGAACTTTGTAAGAGGAAGAAAAGGTGTTATAAAGGTATACATTACAATCAACCATTTTTTAGTTTCGTAACCATGAATCAGCTCAACAAGGCCAAATGACAAATTTTCTGTTCACATGTTGAAGAACACACTAATTTACCACGTGTTTTCCATCCCACTACAAATCATTGCACTTTCGAGCCATTACTCACCGAGAAAAAACTTGTGTGACAGATTAAGAGCATCAATTAATGTGTAACCAAATTTGGAATTAGCCCATCATAGTATAGCAAACAAAGTGAAGCAAAAATAAAATATAGAGTAAATATAAATAACAATTTGATTGAGATTCTATACATGAAGTGGACAGCAGAATATCACATCAACACACAATTGCACCTTGGAAATACATCTGCATACTTATTAAATTGAGGAGCTAATAAGAACAACATACCCTATAGCATATTGCATATATGATCTAAAAGAATATAAGTAAGAAAAAGTAATGAAGACTCGAGGAGAAAAAATTCACCTCCTCTTTAAGTCCATTGATGTTTAGACATGCAGTCAAAATATTAAGAGCAACATCCATTTCAGAAGTGAGCTCTTTACCAAACTGGCGGCGTCTTTCTGGTCGAGCAGCTATTTTGTAGTTAAACACTTCCTAAAGGATAAGAACAACAAGCAAAAAGGATGTGAAGACAACAAAATACTATCAGCTAGATTGCACTAGAATAATTCAGATAGAGTCAATATTTGCATATGGTTCCAAACACAACTTTATCCGTGGATGTATTTACAAGCAAACCATGCCCATGACATGTGTTAGCTCATTTACATGCTTGACATGTTAGTTACACCCTTAATACGAACAAAATGCTTCCTTAGTCCATTTATGAAGCAAGCACAATTTCATTTTCATTATGGCATATGATCTCGTAAATGGAGAACATTTCCAATCACATTTCAATATATGCAACAGATTACCAGCATAAGAAATAAAAATAAAAGTTCAATGATAGGAGAGAAAAATGAAATATACTAAATTAATTATAACATTTATATACACCTCTGGAAGGACCGTTAGAAGCTCCAAGAATCCTGGTACAAATTCTGGGTGGGAATTCATCTCATCTCTAAGCCAACTTACTATACCACCTTCTCCCCAATCTTGAGCAGGAACATGAACAGCCAAGGCTGCAACCGCAATGCTAATCTACAAAATCAAATAATTGAGCATCCTCTAGTACTCAGGATGGCATTAAAAGATTGTGTGTGTGTATTTGCATGCTTTGTATGATGGGGCAGAGAGAGATAGTTAGAGATCATACCTGAGTCCTTACTTTAGGAGGACCTTTGTGAAACTTTTTTAGTAATGTCTACATTGAATACATCCAAATAATCAAATCCCAGAAAAAAAATAATACATTCATACAAGTACATGTGCATGCAGGTTTAGGCTCGTGACAAACTGATATAGTGTGCAATACACACATCCATTCTTGTCAACCAGATTTTCACTCAATTCCACTACAATACAACATTCACAGTATATCATAAATTTGCCTGACCTACAACTTTCTCCCACCTTTAATACAATTCATTGGTAAATCAGAAGATAGATATATAATTGGCTTTATTGTATAGAAGTGGAAAAAATATAAGTGTGCGACAATTTAGTAGTCCTGCTTATAAAATTAACAATTCGCAGTTAGGTCTTCTCGTCTAATCATACATCAAAGGCCACCAAACCCATGACAGATCATATGATGATGTCAGAAGAATGAATAAGATTGTCAGATCCAACTATAAGAGAGTGCTAGTAACTCACATTCAAAGAATCTCGCAATGGACGAAACGCTTCAGAAGGTAGTTCTTCAATATCCCTTTGTACCTGTAGATCAGATACAATTTGGATTAGGCCGTGATATGTTAAACAAGACTCTGATGGTTTACAAAACCTATACTACAACACTCAACACCATGAGAAAAATAAAAGAAAATCAGCTTAGGATGAAGAGTAAAATTTAATCCAAGTTACCTTGCTTCGAAGGGTCTGAGAGCAAAAGATTAAGGTTTCTGCATTGCTTGCAGGATCGTGAAGCAAATTGTCAGCAACCTAACGAAAAAAATACAGTTGATAATGAAAATGGGAAACTTTTAGATATATTCATGTATAGAAATAAAATGGCACTTAGAAACACAAATATAAAACCAAAAAATATACTTCAAACGGTTCAACGTGTGATAGTATCAAAATACTGAAATAGAAGGGCAAGCACACCAACACAACAGGATGCATACCTCAATCAATCAATCCTATTAGATTCCTAAATAAAATCTAACTTATATCCAAACTCACATTCTATAGCTCAACCACTGGACCAAAAATAAAAATATTAGAACCAAAGATAGGTTCTCTGACCCGACTGATTAAATAACCATGACGACTCATTTCTAACAAGAAATAATAAAGGGAAGTAAACCTGGTTTGTGGGATGGATTAGCAACTCTTTCATACTAAGCTTGATTTGAAATGAAAGCATCTTCATTGGTTGAAAAAATGTCTATTTTGGTGTCTGATCTTACCTATTACTTCAAAGAGAAACTGAAGCAGTAGTCCATAACTGAGTGTAGCCTAATCTGTGCTCAATATACTATGCCCAAGATTGAAGTATCCTAGGCATGTTTCATTTTGAGCCCTTCAGACGAAAATGAACACTAGAAGGATGGTTTGGATTATCAAAAAACTTAGGTGCACTGAAATGCAACAACTTCCATACAAGGTGGCAGTGGCATAAAAATGTATTACACTAGAAGGATGGTTTGGATTATCAAAAAGCTTATGTGCACTGAAATGCAACAACTTCCATACAAGGTGGCAGTGGCATAAAAATGTATTACATAATTCCATACAGCCGACCACCACAAAGATTTTTTTTCTGCTATCCTGGGCAGAACCTTCACCAGCACACCAAAGGTTTCTACTTCTGCCCAAAGTTAGGCTAATTGAAGAATGGATCATGAGAAAACTAAGCTAATAGAAATAGGAAAAAGGGGGGCAAAGTTGATGTAAATGTGAAAGACTGGGAATTATAGATCACAGAATGTCCCAATTGTAGTAGGATTAGTATTACTAGTTCTACCTACAAAGATGGTTGAATAAATATCAATATTACGACTTTCAACTCAATCTTGATCAAATGGGGAAGCTTAAAAACTGTAGTAGTACTACTCTAATATATATGAGTGATTCCTAGATCCTATTAGTGTAAGATAATAATTTTTTTCCTGTTTTACTTTTACAGTTGTATAGATTTCCACTGAACTAGATTTGATCCCTAATCTTCCATTTCAATCTCCCAATTTTCAACAGTTACTACAGAACCAAGCCCTAATTTCATTACCTATAGGTTCTTTTAAATATCCTGTATCTGAAAAGAAATGCTTTCTCGTTAATGAAAGATCAAACTCAAAAGGACAATTTCAAGATACAACACAGAAATGAAGTACCACAGTAAAGAAAAAAACATTCCTTCAAATAACTGACGATACCTAGTTTCAGGAACCTCCAACTTGTAGAGCTTAATAAAATGCCCGAAAACAATCAAAGCTCCTATCTCATAATTTCCAACACAAAGCTACAAATAAATCAATTTGCAGCTAACTAGCAATACCCAGAATCCAGAAATATTCCTCAATTTCAAAATTTACTTGGAAGAACGGATGCAATAGAAAGGAGCACGCCTAATACACTGAAGTGGTGAATTGGAACAGGACCAGCTGATCCAATTGCACCAACAAAACAGGCCCAGATGATGAGAAACACCAAATTATACACAAATAGCGGCAGCAATCGAGAAACAAGGCGAAACTCTCCCGTATACTTGACCCGAAGATGAAATCGAAGGTGAAGAGAGAGCGTACCTGCCAAGCATCAATTGTGCGCTGAAAGTCCTGGAGCCATCGATCGGCCTGCATGCGAACGGCGTCATCAGGGTGATGGTACAGTGCGTTTAGGGCTTCTTTGACAGTGTTCTGTAGCTCCATAGAGCAAAAACTCGGGGGATATACAAATCGAATCGATGTATATACACTGTTCGACAATCGATTGGAGTGTGTAGCAGCGGGGAGGTCTGAATCTGACTAGGGTTGGGTTTTGAGTTTTAGGGGGAGAGGGGGTTTTGGCGCCCCAGTGGAGACAAAGAAGACGATCGTGGAGAAGCTCGGCCGTAAGATCTGTTGACCCTTGGTCAATGTGAACTCAAGGACACTGGACGGCTACGAATTTGTATGATGGGTCCTACTAAACAGATTGTCAATTTTGCTGGAAGTTCAAGTGTTAAAAGCACTTCCAGTTTGATATGTCCTTTGGGAATTGGATCCCAGCGGCAGGCAGCAATAGAGCTGGAACCCGATAATATGTATATTAAAGAAATATATTTTACAATATATTCAAAAAAATATTATATATTTATGGAATAATTCCATGTAAATCTCGCTATGTTTTTCAAAATCCTACTTACATTCTCAAATTACAAATACTAACTGTGAGTTCCCTTAAGTTGTAAACGAGCCGAATCGAGCCTCATTTTAGCAGGGCTCGGTTCGACTCGTGAAAAAAATGTTCGGCTCGGACTCGAATGAGCTTATATAACAAAACTCGAGTTCGGCTTGAAATAAAATAGACAAACTCGAACTCGAACTCGCC
>JAYMTP010003804.1:0-16225 GCA_036897365.1 Geranium brycei | reverse complement strand
TATATATATATATATATATATATAACAAAAGTGAATGGATACTAAAAGCACTATTTCGATATATCCCCGAGGACTCGCAGATTAAGATTTTTCTTTCTCAAATCTTGATCTATTTTATTTAGTTTTCGTGGGAGGCTTCTCGAAGGTGCTGGTAAACTTTTGAGGTTGTAGAGGGCGTGGATCTCCGTCATCGATTTGGAAGAGTCCTAGATGGGAGGCGTCGTTGTTGTGGTGGAAGGCCTTAGAAGACGTTGCGGTGGAAGTAGCTCGAGACAGGTTCGATAAAGAGGCGGGAGCGCATGATTTTTTTCCGGTGTGGATATGGTGGTCGGAGCTCCTGGTGCTGGCCGGAGCTTCTTCCCGACTTCAATTTCTAACATCCTTGTGCTGGTCGGTGCTCCCGTTGTTGGCCGGAGCTTCACCGAATTTCTCAGGCGACTGATTGTGGTTCGTTATTGAAATGCATCACTGCCCGGTCTGGTTTGCTTTACCAGACCGAGTTGAACCAAATTTATGTTAATTTGAACTAGTTCAATTACGGCCAGTTTCGACTCTCTCATTTCAATAGGTTTTTGGATCTCTCCTCTCGTTGTACTTTCTTTTACCCTTTTGGGCATCTTGTAATTTGTTTTCTGTCAAATTATTTTTATTGTCGATAAAAAAAGATGGTTGTTGTCGGTGATGCATCCGGGTGATCTCCACGCTGATGGCCAAATCTGCTGGTGACACGTCTCCGTCCAAATTAACTTGTCTATCGTCATCTCCTTCTATATTAGCCTCCGTCAACCCCACCATTTTGTTTCATTCTCCTTCCACAACTCATCTCGTTAGTATTCGAGTGTTAAAATTAAAGTAGCATAACTGATGTAGAGCATTGAGGGAAGAGCGTATGATGATCGCTAGTGAGGTGAACAGCCAGATCTTGGTTAATTCAAGTCATTGATGGTCCGAAGTGAGTCTATATCTGGTTCATTAATTACATTGAGGTTATCTGCAAAAATAATGGAGATCCACAAAATCACGTAAGAGAATGTAAATCCATGCTGGTAAATCTTTCTCACCCCAATCATCGCAAGCAAACAACGTTGGGGACGCCGATGATGAGGTCGAATCAGTGGCGGTGGGTGTGATCTTGACCGATGAATCTATTTTGTTTTCTCATCATTGTCGGTCGTTTCCTTGTGCAACTGAATCATTGTGTTCGTAAAAGAAGATGGGAGATTATAGAATATGTTTTATCAAAAAATATTTGAAAATGAATATTTACTTTCAGTGTATGACAGTAATTTGGTCATTACTTTCACTATGGTAACCCAATATGTTTTAAAGGTCATTACTTTCATATGATTTGTCATTAAAATGGATGAAAATCATCCAAAAATTAATCATATGACCTCAATTGTTTTGAAAATGTCCAAATTTTCGTTGAAATACAAAAAATATCAATATTTTTAAAAGAAATGAAAAGACGAACAAATTAGAGGCGGAAAAGGCTTGATGTCGGTGATGCATCCTAGTGACCTCCACTCCGACGGCCAAATCTGCTGGTGATGCGCTTTCATTCAAATTAACTTGTTTATCTTCATCTCCTTCCAAATTAGCATCCGTCAACACCATCCATCTTGTTGTCTTCTCCATCCACAACTCATCTCGTTAGTATTCGAGTGTTGAGATTAAAATAGTATAATTGATTCAGAGCACTAAGGGAAGAATGTCTGCGATAGCTAGTGAGGTGAACAACCAGATCTTGGTTAATTGAGTCATTGATGGTCTAAACTAAAACCAAATATGGTTAATTCATTTCATTCAAGTTATGTGCAAAAATCACAGAGAGCCGCAAAATCACGCCAGAGAGTGCAAAACCATGTCAGTCAATCTTCCACACCCGAATCGTCGCAAGCAAACAACGTTAGGGACGCTGGCGATGAGGTCAAATCTAATGGCGGTATGTGTAATCTTGACCGATGAGTCAATTTTGCTTTCTCGTCGTCGGCCGTTTCGTTGTACAACTAACTCACAGTGTTCGAAAAAGAAGTTGGGAGATTAAAGAATATTTTCTATAAAAAAATATTTAAAAATGAATATTTTCTTTTAGAGTGACGGTAATTTGGTCATTACTTTCACTACAATAATCCAATGTGTTTTAAATTTCATGTGGTAACGTGATTTTCGTGTATAGCTGCTGCTTGTGATAACATGAATTTACCCCTCAAATTTACCATCCGATCACAGTGAATTGGTATACATTAAAAAGCTAGAATAAAATTAATTTTCTTAGTTCACCAGACGATGAGGTCAACATGAAATGACTTTCACTTGAGGTTAAGAGTAGGAGGTAATTCCCAGGCACACATTATCAAATGCAAGATATTGGTAATATATAGTGGAAAAGAAGACAAGTTGCTTTCACGGTTTTGATTCTCACAAAGTCGCTGGTGAAAGTGAAATGGCTTTAGTTTTATATGTACAAAAAAATATAATTTTCAAGGTTAAGCCCATGTGGCAACCATCGCTAAATTTGATACCAACATGTACAGAATAAAAACATTATGATTAAATTGTTTTTGGTAGTAAGTATGTTGTTATGAAGAATTATTTGGAGTTTATATGGTAGAATATTTGAATTTTGAAATGTTTTCCAAGAGTAAAAAGAAGATAACTTTTTTTCAACCTTAGTGGAAATAAAGAAAGATATTTAAGTTTAGTATAAAACTTAATTGGGCAAGTGCTTTATATCATTGTAGAAAACGGGTGACTCGGATTGATTAGGTACTAATTAGGCTTCAATGGTTAGTCGGGGTGAATGGGATCAAGTCGGGCCAATCGACTAAAAATATATATTTGTTTTTTATATAAAAAAAACTATATGAGTCTTCATGTGTAATTTGAGATATAAGGTTCACCGAGTATCCTTAAAATATTATCATAATAGTCTGAAAGCATACTGTCAAATCATGCATTATTGATCATATATCTTAAGGGAAATTGCAACAAAAAAAAAACACTCCATAAACTATTCATGACTTGCACTTTCAATCATCTTATTCAACTATTTAAAATGAAGTTGATATTGCTAAATCGTCCCGGTCTATACTCATGGTTAATTATTTATTCCTAACGTCTAAAACAATTAGATAATACGTTGAAGATAATATTTAGGATCTTTTTTATAATTTTACATTTAATTTAGAATGAAATAAACAATAGATACACTAACTAAAGTACATTTTGAGGATTCTTAATATAATTGATTAAAAGTTAAGTACACGAATGTCACGTGACCTCTAATTTTATTTTTTTTAAGTTATAAATAAGAGATAATTGCAAAAAAGTATCATGTTGTTTGTTAATTGCAAAATTGTACCATATTGTTTACATATTTTTGCAAAATATGTATATTTTTTATAAGTAAACATTTTAATTTTTTCCCTATATGTATATAAATAACATGGCACATTTTTGCAATTAACATATTTTGCAAAAATATGGCACAATTTTGCAATTTTCCCTATATATAATGTTGAAATAAAAATTAGATATAGAAAAAATATATTTTGAGTTAGATTTGAAGAAATCGACATATAATGGATCAGTGGGTGTGTGCATTTAACATATTTGTATAAATAAAGAATTATCATCGGTAGGTTCAGATGGAAAAATTTATATATGTGCAATTATAGCCTCTACCCGTTTTAAGAAGAAATAAAAATTATTAGTTGTGTTGCTGCCCGGGATCGAACCGGAGACCTTTTGCGTGTAAAGCAAATGTGATAACCACTACACCACAGCGACTTTAGCGAAATCTGTGGTAGTGTTTATTATATGACTAATAATTATTGGGATGTTGTACCTTAGTGACGAGAAACAATATGGGGTGGGTCCAATGATCCAAATCGCTGTAATTTTTCTACCATCGTCCATCTATTTTTTTATTCCTAAAAATAGTGATATCATTTTTATAAAATTAATATTTTTTTAATATCACCATGAGTTGATTAGTGGGTAGCGAATTCATGTCCAGGGTTCTGAATCTCAACGTAATATCCGTGGTGATTTTAGTCAGCAATGGTATATAGCAAATCATAAATGGTTAATAGTGATTTTTTTCGTTGCAATTTCCCTTATATCTTATAATACAAATATGGTTAAATTATCTTCTCCCATAAAAAAAAGATTACATTTAATTTTATATAATCATTCACTAAACATCAAATTAACTTTAGGTCAAAATCAATTATCCAAAGACACTGAGAAATATACAATAGTAAGAAAAAATGTCCACTTAACCAAATCCGTAAGTATGCACTAATTCTTTAACAAATAAAATAAAGATTATGGGTAATCCCGGATAGGTACACATGAATCTGTAAGTACGCATGATTTTTTTTCTTTGTTATTAACCTCGTTAGTTTTTATATTTTTAAATTTAGGAAAGAACCAAAACACCATTTTACTTGTAATTAAACGTTAATGAAAGTTAAAATTACCATAATACCCTTGTTTATAATTCAAATTTTCATTAATTGCCACCCTCACCTCCTCCACGTCTCCTCTCCCCCATCTTCGTCTTCTTCCAAAAACCAAGAATTTGGCAGCAATTCTAAAGCTTGATCCCAAAATTTACAATTTTTCAATGAAACTTGGGGCAAAATATATAGAGTTAAATAAGTGCAATCATGTCTCAGGTCGAATTTCTTCTGAACATGAATCTTGCACGGTGTAAGGGCTTGTACCCTTTTGATATGTGTAATATTGTAGGTTTGGAGACAATTGTGTATCATTATTGCTTAAAATAACAGTAATGTAAGATCGAACATTTTTTTTCTCAACAATGTTGATATTTCATTGATGAAATTGGAAAAAATTCCTAACGAAAGAACAATAATGTTTAATCACGAATAAAAAGGTATGTTGGTCATTTTCCAAATTAAAAAAATATACAATATAAAATCTAACGGTGTTAATAACGGAAAGAAAAAGAATATTTTTAGGCGACCTCCCAAATTAAAAAAAAGGATTAGGTGACCTATATGAATGGTAACACATACGTTTAAGTGTATCTAGCTGAAATTACCCCTAAAGATTATTTACAAGTAAATTAATGTATACTAATTGGTACTTATATTTATATTTTTAAGTATATAAATATAATAATATTAACATATTTATATCTTAAATATTTATTTTATTATTTTTATACAACATAATTCATATTTGTATACTAATTTATTTAATAATAACTAAAAATATATAAATCAAATTAATTCACAGCTAGTCTCGACCAATCCCCGGAAGCTCTGTCGACCGACTTGCACAAAGTGACTTTTACAGCACGGCTTTATATATTAGTGTTAAATCTGGGATAACCAACCATTCATGATGATGCAAGAAATCGATATCAAATTATATACAATCAATTGAAATATATGATACCCCGTACAAGCACCATACCATCTGCCACTCGCATAAATATCTATCCATCTTTATGAGGAACAAGTTGAAGTTGAAGCTGAAGCTGAAGATGAGATTCATTCACTCTTTAACCAGTGGTCGTGTGTTGTCCCACAGCCACTGACTCGCAGAACCATCCAGTAACGGCGAAACCTGTACGCCATCATATTCATGACATGTCAATTCATTTCATCTTCTGGGGTTAACAGGAATATGTTTTCTCAACATGAATATGTCTTCACACTTTTTACCTTTTCCCAAACTTGTGAGTGGTAATTATTCATCCAATCAATCTCCGCAGCAGAAAGCAATGACAACTCAATCAATTTTGTCTGCCAAGTCAAACCACAATTTCATACAATATAAGCTTCCAATACTATTTATTATATGCCACATGAATTCACAACCAACAAAAAACTACTTCATGAATATAATTGCATTATCATACGGTACCTGAATAGGGACAAATGTAAGCTTTTCAAATCCCAGATATGCGATTCCCCCGAAACGATTTGGTGTGTCAACTTCTTTCACAAAAAGGAGATTCTACAAATCAACCACAATCAAAATTAGAATGCTACTAGAGAATGCAAGAATGAGCAGCAAGAAATACCAAGGTAACACATGTAAGGAGGAAATCAGTCCAACAGTTTGTATTAGGAAATGAATCGAATATAGAAGCAGCCACAAATGAACCTAATCTTATCTAAACTCAACCCAAGTCATTTGTAAATCTACACACTTTATCCAGATGTTTTACTCTCCTCTATCACAAATGCTCTTCAAACCACTAAATGCCACTTCCAAAATAAATCTCAGTGTTCTAAAACTCTCTGATACTCCACGAGAACTCAGTAAAACCGAGTTTTGAAACAATTTTCAATTATCGTGCTCGGTGGTTCTGTTTTATCAATTTCTCACTAAGTCAACTCAGACAAAGTTGGTCAGCTTTAGTTTTAATTTTGCATATATTTGGAATTGCTCTGTTGCTAGCAAGTAGTTTGTCTCCATGTGGAGTAGTCAAATATAAACTTGTTATCTATGTTTGAACTTGTTTCTTATGTTAATTTTTTAATTGAGGCTTATGCTTTTGTTTTAGCTTATTAAGTTGTTTAGAACTATATTATTTTATTAAAATAGTGTTATTTTTGTCATTCATATATACATACATGTGTATATGTGTATAAAACGAGTTATGTCGATTTCATTTAGTCAACTGAGCAAGCGGTTCCCTTTCGTATTTTAGATTCTAGTGTATCATCTCCTTCCTACCATATTAATCATTCAATTCCAATGAATGAGAACTCTGACTCTACATCTGTTGAAAGGTTGGAGGAGGAAATCAGTGAACCATTCACAGTCGAAACCGGTCTTACCAGTCTTCTCCGGGATCAGCGACCCGGTTGTTAGCCACCGACGACTTGCTAGACTCGCTTCCAAGAGGTCAAACCCTAAGGTTCACCTCATTCAATACAAATTCCAATAAATTTCCCACTGTTCATGGGAGCATTGATGATGCAGATTGATCTACCTCAATAATTGATGATAGAGGAAAGTCTCAAATTCATGACGTTAACCAATCCAGGTCAATCATTTCCGGAGTTATTGCTGATTTAATCAACATTGTTTGATCGCCGATATTTCGACCAGTTTCCATCTATCAACATATTCAAGTAGTATCATCAACTCTCAACTGAAGGCAGTATTGAGCCATCTCGAGTGAGCCAAGGAGCAATTTCTGACACAAGCCATCTATTGATGAACTTCATATATGATCCCAACCCTGAGACTCCCTGCCAACCTTCAATAAAAAGAAAGTCCTAGAGTGTCGCAGATCTTGCTACCTCGTCGCCAAGAACCAGTGGGTAAACTCCCAAGGTACCCCCGAATGAAGTGATAGCTGAATCACGACAACCACAAGTGTACCGCCAAGTCTCAATCCCACATTTCGGCCCTCCCTCATTCAAACAATTCCGAGGCCTATGTTGAGGAACCGCCGGCATCCACAAGCATTTTGTTCAAACATGGGAGTAGTGCAAACTCTCGGGTTCAAGTCTATAGGCAATGAATTAGAAATGGTTGCCGTGTTTAAAGCCATGAACAAATAAAATCAAGTTCATCTTTAGGCTGATCCCGCAACTCATCAATACGATGAGTTCATTCAAGAATGTTAAAATCATCTTCTACTGCGGACTTCATGATCTTGTATTTTCGTTTTTTTTTAATTCCAATTTATATCTATCCAACTTGTTTTGGGTTTCATTCTTTTGTTTTCTATAAGCCCTTTTAGGGTTTGGGATTGGTTTTCTTGGATCAAAAACAGCTCATTCCTCGAATAAACATGAGATTTTCCTATAAAAAAAAGTCAATCCCGAAACTCTATACACTTACAGTGGGGGATGCTTCAACACTGTACAACCTCAACAAGTACAGTTGGATTTATGCTGAATTGGATTAACTTTTTCACAAATAAATACCAATAAATTTAGCGATGTTTCAGAAATGTTAAAAATAGCCCAAGCATGTACCTCAATCCGAATGCCAAAGGCATGATCCTCGTAGTAACCAGGTTCATTACTAACAATCATTCCTTTTTCTATGGGGGTTGTATTCCCAAAACGGAAGCTTATACTTTGTGGGCCTTCATGAACATTTAATGCAGCTCCCACGCCATGCCCAGTCCCTAAAAATAGAGGAAGATAAAATTAAGCACTCACATTTCCCACTAATTTATAATTGGCATGTAAAATGTCATCAGGTTGAAAGTACCTAAAAATACATACCATGTCGGTAATCAAGACCAATCTTCCACAGAGAAGAACGTGCAAATGCATCCAATACAAAGCCAGGGGTATTTTCAGGGAATACAGCTTGGTCAAGAGCTATATGACCCTACAATAGAACGCATCTTGATATGAATAATTTTCAATATTATTTCCACTAAGAGCATCCACAATGATGATCCCTACATTTAAGTTAATGTAGAGAGTGATTTGTATTAATATTAATGTAATGAGCCCCTTTTTCAATTTTTTACTCCAACCATGCTCCTCGCTTTTAAGCTGCATACATTATAGTAATAATAATAATATATTATACTTGCATGAATAAAATAAAGGGGAAATGGCAAATATGTGCTCTATACTATGAGATTTTTGCAAGGTGTTGTGAACTTTGTTTTTTCATGCAAAATTTATGTATTTTACAAAAATGACAAAATTTACCTGTAATTAAGAATTTTTTGAAAGATATTTTAAAAAATAATTTGCTAAAAAATTAAATGACAATCTGATTATACAAATTTTAGTTAGAAGATAAACATAGAATAACTTTTCTAAAAAGCTTTTTTATATGTTTTTTAAAATCAATTCTTAATTCTAAAAGCATTTTCGTCATTTTTGTAAAAATACATACATCTTGCACAAAAAACAAAGTACACAACACTTTTTTGCCATTAACGAAATACACCACACCCTCTTGCAAAAGTATCATAGTATAAAGAGAATATAAGAAGCGGGTAAAGTGTGTGGTAGTGGACAAAAGAAATATAAAGTAATGAGAGAATTGAGGAGCTCCCTACATGTAAGAAGGGAGAAAGTAAAAAAACAATGTACGGAGACGGAGTCATGTAGGGAGCCCCATTAGAGTGGTATTTTTGCATTCTCACTCCCCACAAAAGCTTTAGGAACCCCATTGGAGATGCTCTAATAGTTCCTTTTAGATTTCATCATGATGCAAACAAGCATGCACATTGACATCATGGCATAATCAGAAAGGAGACTGATCAGGAGAGGAAGCCGCGACTAACTGTTCAGCAGTAGCAGCCAACAATACCAACATTACATACTTTTTCCCTCATGATTTGTCCTAATTTAACACCGTGTCTTATGGCTAGTGATATTGATATAAATTTAGTTTATACTGATAAAATGGATAAAAAAAACCTCACACCTGCAAAACTCGTGTGAAGCATTCCTTTTGTCGTGGAGTAGGTTCCCCAAAATGCACTGTCCTAGTAATGTCAGTTGTTCCATCAATATATTGAGCTCCACTGTCTAATAGGAAGAGCTTCTTCTGGTCCACGATGCTACAACTATCTGGTTCTGGTTTGTAATGTATAATTGCACCATTTGCACCAGAGCCTGTAGGAGTGACATTTCTAGGGGTTAGACATGTCTGCAATGAAATACATATCCTTAAATGTAACTATATTGTCTCAGAAGTAAAATATCTATGCTAGGGGCTTGTAAGTTATATAATTCTCAAGTGACGGTACTTTTTTAAAAGGTTCATAGTGAAAAGAGGAACAGAATATGGAAAACATCATAAACTCTTCCAAGACTTAAGAAAAAGTAGTATACCACTTATTGTATCAAAACTTGTATCCAGGAAACCTTCTTGCTTCGAACGGAATTCAAGAAGCTTGTCTGCAACATCCACTTCTGTTAGTTTTGTACCCTTCTGAATTTCTTCTTCCAGCCAAACCCAGAACCGTGCTAAAGCAGCTGCATCTCTGCATAGATAGAGTATCAGAAATCACATATTTTGAGATATTAATATGAAATTATAAATACATCTAGGAACCAAACCAGCAGCATAACAGTGTCAACATGCACATTCGTGAATAGGCTTCTGTTTCTTTCAAATGAAAAAAAGTAATCTGCATCTGCCTCCAATGCAAGCAGCGGAGGAGTCTCCTATGAAGTTCTCCTCGCCATAGATAATGACTTCCTAGTAATAACTAATAAGAGAGCTAATAGTACATAATGACTAACTATAGTAATAAGAGAGCTAATTTATAATCACGCTTAACTTAATTAAACTCTTCTCCATCCATTTGAGACTTGAATACTCCATATTTATAAAAAAAACATTCAATTTGAACTCTATGCAATCAGCATAAGTAGATAATGAATCCCCATTTCTAAAACTCATCTACAAGCATTAACATTCAATCATACATTTACAATACCAATCCTGATAAGAAATCACAGCTACATTTCCAACACCGCACATGTGTACCTCATGGCATCTGACAGTGATTCAGAAGCCACTAATTTCACCTTCACTAGCTGGCCCTAGTCAAATTCCACTTCTTAATGACAACTTCTCTGACTATCATTCATCTACACACTATATTGACATATAACCCCCAAACTCTGTGACATAGGCATGACACCTTTAGGGGCGATATGGTTAATAATGTGCCAACTGCCAAAAAAATGATAAAGGTTGATGTTCTTGTTAATTCTTCCTACTCACCATCCTTCACGTCATAAATACATAATTAGATTATGTACCATTTGAGCAAATTGATATCTCCATTTTTATTTAGATTTCTCAACAGGTTCCAGGAATTACCAAAAATGTTATTCGCCATGAATACTGAAAAAACTAAGCACGTATTTTACAAAGGCCACTGTTAGGAGTCCAGTTCAAGGATAACTACAACCTTATTTATTTTGTTATTTTAAATTAGTGTGGGTTCATCATTAGTTTAGATAATTTATTTACTCTATTAGTTTGGGTTTATCTTTAGTTTTGGGATTTGTACGATCCTTCAACTTGATCTCAATTGTTAGTTAGGGGTTTTGCAGCAGGCTATAAATATTTGCTAATATCATTGAATAAAGCTTGGAGAATTTATAAACCGAAGTGTTACCTAAGAGATCTTGAGTTCTCTCTAACGAATTCTATCTAGCAGTTATAGGACGCGGGAAGAAGCTCGGGGTTCCTCCACGCAACCCAACTAGCATCCATCAATCAACATACGCATGACCCATAACCAATCCTGAGTCGAGGACCGTGTCAGCCACTCAGACAATAGACAAAGTCATGGGTATATAAATGAAGGCAAGGAGGTATGAATGTTATTTTCTATCATTAGGACTAGGACTCCCTAAACACGACCTTATCTTTCCTTTCCTACTATTAGTTTTCTTCTCATACCTATTTCCTATTTCTAGTTTGTTTCCTGTTCCTAGAGTAGGTTAGCTTGTTATACCCTGTATAAATGGGATACATGCTGTATTTCTATAATCAAGTTACATCAGGTTTATCAATTAAGAATAATCCACAGGCCACAGGGGACAACTAATCTCATTAACACAAATGGTTAACTATGACAACTAATACATAATGTCACAACATGGTCCGCTAAAGAAAGCCTAAAACCAATTAAGGAATCAACTTGAACAGGTCTCCATCTTCCTTCCAATAAACTATAATATAGATGGTGGCAAGTGTTATCACATGAGAAGACAATGACTGAATACAGGTCCTTAGGAGATATATGTTGGATGCCTTATAGGTGCTTGGCGCAACTTCACTTGAGTGGAGGAAGTGTCCACTCACTCATCTCTCTACCAGGCTCTCTTGAAGTGAGAGACTTGTAGTACCAGAAAGTAAGTGATCCCTATCCCAATGGCGGGTAGGTTTATATATAGAGGTTGTTCACCAGGCTCTCTTGAAGTGAGAGACTTGTAGTACCAGAAGCAGAACGTAAGTGATCCCTATCCCAATGGCGGGTGAGGTGAGTTCCGCTCGACCAATCTGGGTCTCAGTCACACAAAACGACCATGGAAACAGAGTGGCTGGGCCGATATGCTCGACAAGAATGCATTAAAAATGAGTCAATTTGACAGTAGTGCATGAGTCCGGACAAAATTAGAAAAAAACTGAACCCTTGTTACATTTAAAGCCAATAGTCAAGACATTGCCGAAAGAAGAAGAAAAAAACTAATATGCAGATGGCCAAAGAAAAGAAAATAAAATTACTAAGTTTACCGCAAGAATCAAGTAGCATATAGAAACAACAACTCACCTTAGATGAGAATTTTGCATCCCTTCCAATTCAGCATCATTTTTTATTGCCTTAGCCAGGGAGATGGGGGATGCCATAAACAACCCAGCAGGTCCCTTAGTATGAGCATTTGAACCATTGTCGATTTTAGCTTTGCCTTTTCTTCTAGTTTCAAGGCCCCCATCAAACTTCTTCCTGGTAGCCTTGTAGGTGTTGACAACAGCAGCATTTAGAGAAGATATATCCAACCAAAGATTAGAGCCCTTTATTGCCAAGCTGGTATAGAAATCATAATACAAGTGAGTATGGAAGGACTTATAGATCTGGAGCAAACCTAACTCAAAGACTATCATTTATCTCAACATCAAACATTGTAGAATCTTAAATAACATTAATAGTGTGCAGTTAACTTGGTACTAATTTACAGTGTGATTAGTAATAAACAGCAGCTCAGTATATTTTCTATATCTTAAAAATTAATACAAAGCAAAGCATCTCCAGAGCATGCTATATACCTAATTCTACAAGTATACGTATCTTTGAAAATTATCTCCCTTTTTTGTGATATAATTAGGTATAAGTTTATTATACAATGGCATATAAAGGCTCTTTCAGACAGAAACCCATTGGGAAATAACAAAATCCCTTATACTACTTACATAAGGTACAGAAATTTCGTAATGAAAAGAATTTGAAATCCTTAACAAACCTTTCTACTTCAGAAAGGATGGAACCATATGGCCTCAACACTATTCCTGCATGGCTCAAATAATCCAGCACTCCTGGGGTGACTTTAGCATCATCTATAAACAATTTTGCCCCATCAAGCTCCACGATTAAGTATGCATACATTACAGGTGAATGTGGAACATCATTTCCTCTCTGCAAAAAAGTGCCATTTGAATTTAATTATTTAATAGCATAAAAAGGAAATAATATGAAATGAGAAATAGATCGATTTTATAGGCATTTGAAGTTAAAAGCACTGAAACAGGTTCAAAATTCATGGTAAGAGGTACTACCAAGTTCAACAACCAGGCGATTTCGTCAAGCATGGATATGACTATTGCTGATGCCCCAGCATTAGATAGTTCAGTCCTCAGCAAGGACAATTTTGATGCCACGTCGACACCAGCATATTTTACATCATGTATTCTAACTGGTTTAGCCGGGAGCATAGGCCTTGACTCTTTCCATACTTCATCTACAAGATTTATATCATACAAATAAACCAGCTGATGTTTATTCTTGGCAATAGACTCTTTCAGCTCCTCTGCAGCGTCGAAGGAAAAAAGAAACTGCTCCCTTCACAAAATTATAAACAGGCTGGCATCAGACACAGCTAAAAATGAGGAATTTATAGAGAAGAAAAAATTAAAAGGAGGAGGTTATCATGAAAGCCGATATGAGAATAAGCCTATTGACTGATATTAAGATCCATATTAATATAAGTATGAAGACATCACGACATAAACATTGAACTTTCTGCATATGCTTCACGCTACTGATGAACAGGGCTGCATCACTAATACTATGTGCCTTAAATCATTAAAGCCCTATTCAAGAAGTCAAAACAGCTAAATATGGAAAAAATTATGCAAAAAGCCTAAGAAAAATAAATATAATGAACGTTATTCAGGAGGTCGAGTATCACTCACAGGATCAATTCCTACTCTGCAACCAGGAGGCAGAACAGTGTTAAGCCATTCACTTGATGTCGGCACTCCAGGGTTGCCAGCTCGCATGAGAATCCAACTAGAGCTTAACTGCTTCTCTGCCTAATCAAGAGCAACGAAACTGTCAAGAGAACTATGTACTTAGAGCACTGCCTAAACTTGGTTCAATGGAAAATATGAGTTCTAGACATGCCTATCTCATACAGCTAAAGAACAGGAGGATGGAAAAAACAAATGAAACTTCTATGAATTTTCTTCCAAACCTGTAGAAAATAACGCCCATCTGTCCAAAGAGCTGCCTTTTCCTTTGTAACAACTGCAGTGCCAGCACTTCCAGTAAACCCTGATATATAAGCCCTTCTCATATAACATTCAGCAATGAACTCGCTCTGGAAGACAAAATAAAAAGCAATCAGCATACACTAAAGAAACTATTCAATAGAGACGGTCCATAACCAAATAGATACGAAAGACAGGGTTTGAGTAACAATTCCTAAATTTGCCATTTCCAACCATCTCTGCATTGAATTCAATTAAATCCAAAAACTCAACAATAGCACCTTTTCATTGGCTTTCTTAACCATCCTTACGAACTTTTTAGTCATCCAACATAATATATCTATAAAACACCCACAGGAGATTTCTGAAACTATTTTCAGTGGTAAGCAATAGTTTCATGAGTCATTAACAATGTTCACAGAATTAGATAAAAATGCAATAATGCAAGAAGTAATGAACCAAGCAGAAAAAAACAACACCACCAATATATCATCTGTATAATCACAATTCAACATTAAGGGACAATTCAGAAGAAACTCATAATCTTAAAACGACCCAAAACTTAAATTTCTGAAAAATCATCATAATCTCATGCCCCAAAATCTTCAAAAGACCCAATAATCATAAAATACGGGACATCCAATAATCGATCAAAATAGACAAAAGAAATGGTGCTCGAGAGCTGGACCTGGTGAGCATCCTGGGAAGGGATGACATAGGCATCGATGCCTATCCCGGGCCTTGAGAAGAGGTCGCGAAGAGCACTGAGCTTCTGTTCCGGCACCGAATCATTCTCCTTCCTCTTCCGAATCTCCGAGGAAGGCTTGGCACTGATGGAGCCACTGCAGCTCCGGACCACGAACAGAGGCGAGTTCGGGGATCGTGGTAGAAACTTGGGGTGGGTTGTAGATTTCCGAAGGAAGCTAAAGGGACGGAAATATGAGTAACAACAAGTAGCGAAGCTTGGCTTCATCACAGGGAACGATAGCGAGCGCATGGTGATCAAATTCAACACAGAACACAGGGCAAGAGGGAGAGGAGATAAGGTAGGTTTCGGTGGTTTCTGGTTCGCCACTACAACCAACGTCCACTCTCAGAGGAACAAGACGAGTCTGTCAATTGTGAAGCTCCAAACGGTGACGTTTTCAGTACAAATGTTATTTTTAGGCATGATAAATACATTTGTCGCGTAAATATCATGTTTTCAATTAGTCTGGGAGAAATCATTCCAGTATTTTACACTAACCTTGTTTGCTTACATCTGCTTTCTTTTAAGTTAACATTATTGAGTATGAGTCTTTCTTATATAAATATATATGTGTTTCAATTTTTTGTAAGAAATTAATTGAAAATCCTTTACATTCATTTTCTTTTAAGTTAATATGGTTAGGTTCTCGTGCGAAATGACCAAAATATCGTACATGCCCAAACGCAAGTTCAGGATATCTCACTATCTGGATCGACCGTCTTTGTCGGCAACGACAATCATGGACTCTCATCGACCCAAATGTGCTTGATTGCTCCATTAACTTCGACACTTCGGTGTGTTCCACATCTTCCTCATACTCGCCGATTGCCATCTCCTCCCATTACTCAACTATTAAGACAAAACATCTCCAGCAAAAGCTGCCGTCACCATTTTTTAGGCGAAGACCTCAAAATCACCGATCAATAAGTAATAAAAAATATGAGGCCAAAGCTCACGATTGGTGCGTATTTCTATGAAGATTTTGAATTTTTTTAAATTTAAATTCCTAAGTATTAACAATTTTCACTTTTGTTAACTTAACTATTCAAGTTTTTCACTTTTCAAAATTACCCCATACCCTACTTTAACCTTTAACAAAACCTAACCCACCCCAACCCCCCAACCCCAGCCATAATCTTTATTTTAAAATATTAATTTATAATTTCATAAACTATGGTTTTTTGATTAAAAAATTTATTGAACAAATATATTATAACATAAAAATATATAATTTTTTAATTAAAAACCCTTAATTAATTGAAAAAGTAT
>JAYMTP010003803.1:0-16227 GCA_036897365.1 Geranium brycei | reverse complement strand
CTCGTGTGTCGTTGTGTACTGCTTTGTATCTTTATTGTTCGTATCTGCTTACTGACATCTTGTCCTGGTTAACTAGTCAGAATTTCAGGAATCAATCAATCGGTGAATCAATGGTTATGGACGATTTTAGATCCAAATCGTGAAGGACGGCCCAGACGGATAGTTCCGACGTAGCCGTCGGAACCGCCGACTCCGACGACTTCAGGATGCCCCTCCTCCGGCTACAATGCATATGGGGAGCATGCTACTGGACTTGGCGGTTCCTGGAGCTAGAGCTTCGGTGAACCAGAGATGCAGAGGAAAGGAAGTAAATCAATAGAAGGGCACATTTGCCATTTTCAAAAAAATAAGGCCCACGTGATGGTCACGTGACCAAAACTTAACACCGTTGGGGTTAAGTGAAACATTAGTAAACTACGGGGGCTTCACAAAACGATTTTTTTTGCAGGGTTCTTAAGTGAAAATCGTGTAAACTACAAGGGAGGTAAGTGAACTTTTCCCTTGAATTTATGATAAATATTCAGAAAATTCTTACCAAAATTAAGGAGAATAGTCCAAATTCAAACTCTGCTACTTAATTAAATGACGAAGTGCAACACTTAATTAAATTTAAACTCTGATACAGATGTAAACATGGAATATGTAAACTAAGGGAATAGAATAACATAAATGTAGTAATGTACTCATGGAAGGAAGTACAAATTATTTCATGTAACAATTATGGGTGAAACCAAGAAATGGGATCATGAGATTATGTGCAAATGTAATCATAGAATTTGCACATAATCTCATGATTCCATTTCATGTTTCTATTGATTCCATAATTCCATTTCACGGTTCAAATGATTTCACGATTCAATTTCATGATTCAAATGATTCCATGATTCCATTAAAATTGAATCATGGAATTATGTGTTGATGAAAAACATGATAATGGAAGCATGGAATCATGTTACGAGGCAATGGAAATATGGAAAATGTCATGTAAGCATTGGTAATGGAATAATGAAAACATTGATATTGTGATATAAGATACTAACAGATGAGCAATTTAAACATTGAATCTGGGAGTACAAGATTTGGTAAAAGTGAACATGATAACCCAATACACCTAGTAAGTATGTTGACCAACAGAGGAGATGTTAAGTGCTCACCGAAAACACAATTGAAAAGAATCAAGAATCATGTTATGGATCCGACACATATCAAATGGTTGAACCAACGATATTATCAATTACAAATTGAATGAAGAGTTACTTGGCCATATAAAATTAATAAAAATCTGATTTCCATGTACATAGAAATTTTTGAACATAATGTGAACCTCAAAACCATGAAAATTTTCAAAATCAGTGTGAACTGAAATCAACATGTAATCAAGCAACTGTTCAATGGAACATCAATCCTCAATCGACACATGCAGATAAAAAAAAAGGACAAAGGGAAAAATAATCAGCACTTCTCACCTTGCTTTATAGTACTCGACAAGTTGAGAATCCTTGCGACTTCCGCTTTGTTGGTGCCATTGGTGAAGATCGACAACAAAAAGTGAGACCGAATCGTTGAAGCTGGCGTGAGAGATTGAATAGTGGTAAGGTTTGGTGATTTGGACGACAAAGGATAGGTAGAGTTTGAAACTTCTCTGACAAAAGGAAAGAAAAGATTTTTCTGGAAGCCACAAAGAATTCGAGATTGAGCGCGATTCAAATTCCCAACCCATGTTCAAAATACTGAACTATCCCTGTTACCATTGGTCAGAGAGATGAAAGAGTTCAAAACAATAGATATTTACAGCGCGTGCCATTGCTAATTTGCATTGATCTGCACCGTTTGTTTTTCAATTCGATGGTTTACACGTATTCATAGATTTGAACATGACATTAGTATTTGTAGCCGAATTGATCCCTATAATCATGTCAGGTGTTGAATTTGTACATTATTCAATTAGTCTTTTGACTTTTGATACTCGGGTATAATTGGAAAATGTACCTATAAAAATCTTGATAAAGTATTCAATTTAAAATATGGAATTAAGTCTTGCACATTAATGTGTATATATATTGACTATTAACAAAGTGCAAAGTTAAAAAAATTCTTGTGTGTAATTACATTATTGTCTTGTGGCAATAATTACAAACTTAACGAAAATTGCACTTTATTTGACCATCAAATTTTAAGGGTTAATTACAACTTACTATATTTAGTTGAAGACCTTTTACAAATTACTACACTTATTTTAAAAAATTTCGTCAGGACTCACCTAGTTATAAAAAATTCACACGTTACTCATTTCCGTTTGTTTTTGTTTAATTTTTTGTTAAATTTTAATAAAAGGACAAATCTACTCTTTGTATTTTCAATCTATCTCTGTCTCACCTTCTAGAGTTGGACTTGGTGGGCTCCAGCTCTAAAAATGGATCCACTCCTCATTTCCGTGATCTACGTCCGAACCAAACCCTATTACCCTTCTCCAAATTCAGCTGAATGGATCTGGACGAACGGTCTCGTTCCGGCGACTCGTTCCAGGTCGCTCCGGCCGCCGATCTCGTGACGGAGAGATTCCTTGGCTTCAACGACTCACTCTGGGTCGCGACACACACCATAAAAAAATGGAGACTGTCAAGCACCATGCAGATGGTGCGCTTCTCTCCTCCGAATTGAACCTTGCAGTTCTCAAAGAGGCTATGATGTTCGCTTTTTGTTCACAAGTCTTAAACCTCCCATGTGATGGAATCATCCCTTTATAAAGCAATGAAATTCTTTTAAAAGTTTGGATTTAAAAATTGGGGGCTTGTATTTTTTGACTTGAATATGCCCTTGCCTCTCTCAAAGTCATGTGAGAGACCAGTTGATGAAGAAGGCTTGGTATGAGGCAAACATCACTAAGGTTTCAAGGGGAAGAGTTGGAGTTTCTCCTAGATGAAGATTATTACAAGTTTAGAAAGAATTGCAAGAATCACTACTTGCAATTCATTTTCCATTTATTGATAATGCTATACATGAGAGAGAGAGAGAATCACAGAGAATGAATAAAAAGAAATTGGGCAAAATTCAAAATCAAACAAATTGGACGAAAAATGTTATGGCATCACTTTAAAAATTTGATGAATAGTCAGAGCTATTTTAGACATTTCACACTTTACCATCCAAAAACTAATGGTGTTAAGGCAAATTGTAAAAAACAATGTAATTAAGTATAGTAAGTTGTAATTTTATAAAATAGCTATAGTAATTTGTAAAACACTTCTAACTAGGTATAACAAGTTGTAATTAACTTTTTTCTAAATACCTAACTTACTTTTACATCTTTACGTTTCCATTTTTGTTTCTTGACTCATAAATCTACAAGGCATGCATATTTATCCCAAGAAGAAGAAGATTCGTCACCTAAAATGAGGAATCTCGATGATGGTAATATTCCATAGGCAAAGTTTGAGATCAGAACATTAAAAGCTAGATCGGAAAGGTCGAATTGGAGATTTCATGACGGATCTTCCATGGAGGAAAGCTTAGAAGACAAGATAGGGAATCTTAGAGCGCAACAATGAATAGTGCACATATCGATGAGTGTCGTAGCCCCGAAGCCATAGTGAACGAGAGTCATAACGCCAAAACCATAATACACATATTCACGAGTGATATACTGCTATAGCACAAATATCTTCAATATCAACAAGATATATTAATTTGGCAACCAACTTGAGTTTGAAAAGCCTGATAGAATATTAATTTATTTTCTTAATTTAGTCTTATTGCATAATAGTTGTGATATTATATTATTATTAGTTAATGGTTCTCTTACTGTGTTTGACAAAAAAAATCAAGAATTAAGATCAGTAATATTAATCTCTACACTATTCCTATAAAAAAAAGCTTCAATAGATGGTCTTACATGAAATCAAACTTTGCACAGGAAAACTCAAAAGCACAGATCTAGGAACTCTTAAGCCCAGATCGAGGAGTGTGATTGCAACCTTATTTATTATTAGTCTTCTACAGTTAGGAAACATTCCAATCAAAGATCGACCAAAAAAATTGGACTTTGTAGTTGTGTTGTTCTTATTACAAATTTTGAATTAGATTGGGAAATGTATGGTTTTGTTTTAAAAAAAATTTTGTTGAGAAATTTAGATTGTGGACAATGTGGTGTGATTTTGTTTTACAAGATGATGATGTGATAGGGTTGAGTGGGTAATGATACAGTGTTTATGGCTTTGAACTTAACAAGCTATTAATTCTAAATTTGTTGAATCGAACGAGGGAAAATTCTGATACTCAAGCTTTTGTTGATTACACGGTGGCGTTGGTTATCTCGACTTCTTGAACCTTCGTATGTATACATAATCTACTCATACCACGTTTCTGTTCTGTAAAATGAAATATAATGGAATGTAACATGGAGTAATCGTTTCAGTAGCTACTTTTTTATGTGCAAAATTAATGATTCAATACATGATGGATTGAAGATACGAATATCTTTCAATTTGGATTGTGCCTCGTTCTAATGTGGTTTTATCAGTTATGTTATGTTGTACAGATTCAAATGGAGACTTCATGCCGGTTTTCTAGTTGATATTATATAGACAGTAGCATTCTAATATATGTAATATGTATTGTGTACTTAAATTCAATGTGTAAGGCTTATTATGCTCCCTTTTAAGTGTATTTTGTACTAATTAGTAAAATTATTGTAGACCTTGTTCATAAGGAACAAAAGGCCTTATTGACGATTTTTGCTTTAGGCCACAACTCTAGTTGAGCCGGCCCTGCAAGTGTAAGTTTTATTTTGTGACTATTTTTTAAATTCTTGCATGATTTCTCATTTTCGAAGGGATTTACTAGGGGATTTCATATGGGTTATGGTTGATTTGCTAAGGGAATTTCGGGTTATATGGCTGATTTCTAAAGAATTTGCAAGTGATATGAAAGAGGGAAAATGTAGTATATTGTGCAAGAACACTACTTCGAAAATTGAAAAATGTGAAGGGCGCTTTGTTTCTTTTTTTTATTATATAAAAGCTAACTTTGCATATGGAAATTTGTTTGGCAAGTTAGGTGTGCGAAAAAACTAAAATGGTACTTTTAGTACATCAAAATTTAAAAACTTAAAATTTTGAGTATAATAAACTCCTTCTTCATCACTAGAGTTTGACTCTACATATTTGAAATACTTATAATTTTTGTAATATCTTGTAAGAATTTTTTTGTTGTAATATCTTGTAACAATTATTTTTGTTTCTATTTCTATATAAAATATGAAAAATAGCATAGTAAACGGGGCAACACAAGGGTTATAATAAAAGTTACAAATTAGACTAAATCTTAGCATATGCACACAAACATTTCATGTGGGCTTTAAGGCCCACAGATAAGGACCCAAACTACGCGGGCCGACCCAAATAAAGTAATTAGCGAGGGCCCATCTCTCTAGGTTAAGTACTCGACGTCCGTCTTCTCTCTTGGGTTTCTCGCAGTTGCAGGTTTCAGTTAAACTTAAACCCCCCAAACACGCCCTCTGCCAAAACCCTCCTCTCGCAAACGCTCCTTCCAGTTTTAGGGTTACTTTGAAGCTACTGAACATGAAGAATCTGAAGCTGTATTCTGAGGTCTCTTTGAATTTGGAGTTGCAGTCTAGTGATGAAGAAGAAGTTGTTCTCTTCTCTGCTCTCGATATCGAGAGGAACCGCCTCTTCTTCGCTACTTCGTCAAATTTCATCTATACCTCGCAGCTTTACTCTTTTCAAGTATGTTTCTTTCTTTCTCTTTGGCTTCCGTCAATTTTTGGTGTTGTGGTAGTGAATGAATTGTTAAGAGGCTTGCAATTGCTTGTACGGATTAATTTCCTGTAAATATAAGAAATTTTGTTTAGGAGGTAGATATGATAGATATTGGGTGAAACAGATTGTTTTTTTTTGTTCTGTCTCATTCTCTTGTGTATTTCTGTATTCGAACTTGAACGTATCTAGTGTATGTACTCGAATATACAAGCTTTATTGGGTGAATGTACGCGCAATGTAGAGAGATTAGTAACCCATAAGCAGATGGAGCGAATTCAATAGGGGTAAGTAGTAAAAGAAGGCATAATGGTGCTTGGAAATAAGATACATAAAATGGAGTGGTGAGGAAAATTCGAGCCCGAACAGTGTTTGCTAAAGGATTCATATATCCAACCCTAATGTTGTCAGGATTCAGGGGTTGCTATAATTTGGAATATTAATTACAGTCTGCAATTCGATAAATTTGTAACATTAATTGATGCATGTAACAGAATGAGAAAGTGTGGAGCAAAATGTCATTACCTGCACAAGTTGAGCCCATCGATTTGGAGTCAGGGGACTACATCACTTCCTTTGATTATCTTATGGAGAAAGAAGCATTGATTGTGGGAACTTCTAATGGACTTATGTTGTTTCATAATCCGGATGGTAATGCTACTGAAATTGTCGGCAGGGTGGAGGGTGGTGTTAAGTGCATCTCGCCTAGTCCAGATGGAGATTTGCTCTGTGTAATATCCGGCATTGGCCAGATGCTGGTAATGACTCACGATTGGGATTTATTGTACGAGACTGCGCTCGAGGATGTCCCTGAAGGTGTTGACGTACGTAAGGACCTATTGCCATTATTCTTCCAACTTTTCATTTCATAATTGTTTTGGTGATTTATTTTATTTTTCTTTAATAATGTGCGTATTTTGATCTGGGGCTGTCACTTTAGTCAATATGCCTAAATAAACATTTATTGGATTGTAAATGAACTTTATACTAGTTATCTGCATTAGGTCCCAATAGTTAACACTTGTCACTTGTAATGAATAGTAAATGTTTCATTTATGTGCCTTTTGTTAACATATTTCTGTTGGATATGGTTTCAGGTGAACCTTCCTTTTGTTCCGGTGGTACATCAGAGACTCCTATCTCTTGGCGAGGTGATGGAAAATACTTTGCAACGATTAGTGGCACTTATGATCCTTCTTTGCACAAGAAGCTTAAGGTTTGGGAACGCGATTCAGGGGCATTGCATGCTACTTCTGAGTCAAAGGCCTTCATGGGAGCTATTTTGGACTGGATGCCCAGTGGAGCAAAAATTGCAGCTATCTATGAAAAGAAAACAGAGAACATGGGTCCCTCAATAGTTTTCTTTGAGAGAAATGGTCTAGAAAGAAGTTCGTTTAGTATTAATGAACCATTGGGTGTAACCGTGGAATTTTTGAAATGGAACTGCAGTTCAGATCTCCTTGCAGCTGTTGTCAAGTGTGATCAATATGACTCTTTAAAGATCTGGTCTTTCAGCAACAACCATTGGTACTTGAAACATGAGATACGGTATTCAAGGAAGGATGGAGTTAGGTTTATGTGGGATCCGACAAAACCCCTGCAGTTAGTTTGTTGGACTCTTGGGGGTCGAGTAACACTTTACAACTTTGTCTGGACCACAGCTGTCATGCAGAACTCAACAGCACTGGTCATAGATGACTCTAAGATATTGATAACTCCCCTTTCTTTTTCACTAATGCCCCCTCCTATGTGTTTGTTTAGCTTAAACTTTTCTAGTGCTGTTAGAGATATTGCTTTCTATTCCCAGAATTCTGAGAATGCTTTAGCTGCATATCTTTCAGATGGTTGTTTGTGTGTCGTAGAGCTTCCCGCCCTTGATGCTTGGGATGAACTTGAGGGTAAAGTATTCAACGTTGAAGCTTGCAGTTCTGAGACAACCTTTGGTTCATTTACGCATCTGATATGGTTGGACTCACATATACTTCTTGGTGTTTCGAATTGTGGAGTTAATCACAGTAGTCATTCTTCTCAAGCTTCGTCCAGCAACGATGGGCTTCTTGGCTTTCATTTACGGGAAATTGAGCTTTTATGTTCTGAGGATCTTGTTCCCGGTTCAGTGACATGCTCAGGTTGGCATGCAAAAGCTTCCAGCCAAGTACTTCTAGAGGATCTGGTTGTTGGAATTGCTTCTAATCCTGCTAAAAGATTTTCAGCATTTGTTCAGTTTGATGGTGGCAAAGTTGTTGAGTATACATCAAAATTAGGCATGGGCGGAAGAGATACAAATCATGATGTTTTTAGTTTTTCATCTTCATGTCCCTGGATGAATGTGGCTCGGGTTTGTGACAAAGGGCTATTGAAACCTTTAGTTTTCGGACTTGATGACATTAGTCGTCTGCATGTTGGCCGGAGGGTATTATGCAATAGCAGCAGCAGCTTCTCATTTTACTCTAATTTGGCGGATCAAGTGATCACACATTTGGTTCTTGCAACTAAGCAAGATTTGCTATGTATTGTTGACATCAGTGATATATTGTCTGGAGACTTGGAGACAAAATATGAGAACTTCACCCCTATCACTAACAGAAGGAAAGAAGAAAATAAAAACTTTATAAATATATGGGAAAGAGGTGCTAAAGCTGTGGGTGTCGTGCACGGAGATGAAGCTGCTGTAATATTACAGACAACTAGAGGAAACCTAGAATGTGTTTACCCGAGAAAATTAGTCATAGCTTCAATTGTTAATGCTTTGGTTCAGAGGCGCTTTAGAGATGCACTGCTCATGGTAAGACGCCAACGGATAGATTTCAATATCATTGTTGACCATTGTGGTTGGCAAGCCTTTGTTCAATCAGCGCCAGAATTTGTCAAGCAGGTTAATAATCTGAGTTACATTACTGAGTTCATTTGTGCCATGAAGAATGTGAACATTGCAGAGACACTTTATAAGACATACTTATCCATCCCGTATTTGGCTGAAGGTCAAGATGTGCAAGCAACTGATCAGAAGGTATGTGATGCTACAGACAAGGTTTCTCCAGTCTTGCTTGCCATAAGAAAGGCTCTTGAGGAACAAGTACCAGAAAGTCCTGCAAGAGAGCTTTGCATTTTGACTACTCTAGCTCGTAGTGATCCCCCAGCACTCGAAGAGGCTTTGGAGAGGATAAAAGTTGTTCGTGAAATGGAACTATTGGGTTCAGATCGCTCAAGGCAAAACTCTTTCCCTTCTGCTGAGGAAGCTCTTAAGCATCTCTTGTGGTTATCTGATCCTGATGCCGTTTATGAAGCTGCTTTAGGTCTTTACGATTTGAACCTTGCTGCGATTGTTGCATTGAACTCTCAGCGTGACCCGAAGGAATTTCTTCCCTTTCTTCAAGAATTGGAGCAAATGCCAGCTGTCTTAATGCGCTATAATATTGACCTTAGACTGCATCGGTATGAGAAGGCCCTCAAGCACATTGTTTCTGCAGGAGAGGGTCATTATGCAGACTGTATGAACCTAATGAAGAAAAATCCTGAACTTTTCCCTCTTGGAACTAAGCTGATCACTGATGTCTCCAAGAGGAGGCAAGTCTTTGAGGCCTGGGGAGATCATCTTAGTGATGAAAAAAGCTTTGAGGAGGCTGCTACAACTTATTTGTGCTGTTCCAACTTGGAAAAAGCTTTGAAGGCATATCGTGCTTGTGGTAATTGGAGTGGAGTTTTGACTGTTGCGGGTCTAATTAGATTAGGAAAAGATGAGACAACACAGCTGGCCAATGAGCTATGTGAAGAACTTCAAGCCCTTGGTAAACCAGGGGAATCTGCCAGGATAGCTCTCGAGTATTGCGGAGACGTCAACAATGGGGTTAGTTTATTAATAAGTGCAAGGGACTGGGAAGAGGCTTTGAGAGTTGCTTATAAGCACCGGAGAGAGGACTTAATCTCTGAAGTCAAGAACGCATCTTTGGAATGTGCAAGCATGCTGATTAATGAATACGAGGAAGGCTCAGAGAAAGTAGGGAAATACCTGGCTCGCTACTTAGCAGTTCGCCAGAGAAGATTACTTCTTGTGGCGAAAATCCAGTCAGAAGAACGATCAGTGAATGATCTTGATTTTGATACGGCTTCAGAGGCTAGCAGTAATTTCAGTGGAATGAGTGCCTACACAACTGGGTATGTTTTCTATACTAATTATTTATCATGGTTTTGTAGGGTTCTTGGTTCTAGACATTTCTTAGTTTGATGTGTCAGTCAGAGGTCATGCTTTTTATTTTTTCATTGTGTCTATATTACACATCGGCACATTGTTTTCGTCTTGTGCATAGTTATTCTTCGTGGAGTCATGGATACATATTATTAGGGTCGGTTTCCTTGGCATGGATTCATTGGCCGGTTTCTTTTCTCTTGCCATACAATATTTGATACCATGTTTCTGTCACTTGCTGAAGTTATTTCATTGATATGCACACTGCGATTATACACCCTCAGTACAACTTACATCATTCTCGAATCAAAATAATGCTGAGGATTACAGAAAAATCACTTTCAGGCTTTATCTCAAGTACTCCTTTCCCTTATCCATTTTCGCAATAATGTCTCACCCTTCCTAGAATTATTTTCCTAGCTTGCACAACGACCCTACTGCTATGAGACATTTGCTGATGATTCTCTATCTCAATATTCTTGTGTCTGGCCCCTTTCCTTGTAGCGTATAGAGGAAAATATTGTAGATTTTCATTCAAATTGAGCAATTCCTGGAATGATAGTACATTTGAGTAATTGCTTCATGGAATGAGCTTGGATTCTTCCAATTTTGAATCTCCACTAAGAGAGTTCATGCTCCCCATCTACCCTAACCAAAAACAATAAACATGAAGACAGTTTACTATTACTCCCTCTTTAAATTTGAGTGCCAAATACAATAAAGAAAGACAATTTCCTATTGTGCTCCTTTTTAAATTTGGCATCACATAAAATATTCTCTCTGCTACAAAACAAGTTGTACTGTCCAACACTTACATGTTTTAACTGATAGTTAAACAACTTTAGTGCTTCAAGTTGTTGCTTGTTTCATGATCAGGACAAGGAAGAGCTCTGTCGCTTCCCTGAGCACAAGTGCAGGAAG
The DNA here is from genome assembly GCA_036897365.1 of Geranium brycei. Classification (NCBI taxonomy): domain Eukaryota; kingdom Viridiplantae; phylum Streptophyta; class Magnoliopsida; order Geraniales; family Geraniaceae; genus Geranium; species Geranium brycei. Next base: position 5,346 of record JAYMTP010003803.1, on the reverse strand, counting down.
CAAAGCAAGAGCCACAAGGCGCCAGAAGAAAAGCGGAAAAATCCGTCCAAACAGGTATATTGGTTATTCAAGTTTCACATTTTGCTTCCTCATATTCTACAGTTTATTTTCTATAACTCTTTGAAATTACCAAACAGCCCTGATGAGGAGATGGCTTTGGTGGATCATCTGAAGGCCATGTCTCCAACTGCTGGAGCAAAGCGTGAGCTCAAATCTTTATTGGGTTCCCTCGTGATGCTTGGTGAAGAAGAAACAGCAAGGAAATTGCAACGAGCAGGAGAAAACTTTCAACTGTCTCAAATGGCAGCAATGAAACTAGTAGAAGATACGATGTCCAGTGATAACATAAATGAACAGGCACATACTTTGGGAAATTACCTACAGAAAGTGAGGAATGAACTGCAGGACTCGGAAGATTTCTTTTGGCGATCCAAAATATTCAATGCTTGAAAGTGTACGTGTACCAAATAACCTCATTGAAATCTTGTTAAAGATTCCTGAATTCAGCATGTTACTGAAGAATGGACCATATGCACACATGTTATTGATGATATATTTATTTTTGTTGTAGTGTCAATCACTTGTGTGGGATGGCTGAAAAATTTGAAGTACCTCAGAAGAAAATGTAATGAGGAAGAATGGTCCAGGCCAACAATCCATTTGGTTAGTTTCCCTGCTTTTCTGGGTGCTTTCCATTTTATATCAGTTGCTGGACTTGAGAATGTTTTTTCAACCAAAGAGCGAGTTACTGATGACTTGAGAATTGTTCTATTTTGGGTGATTAGCTGCGATAATGAAATATTTATCTAGTTTTGGTTCTCATGCTTTGTAGTCATGGAAAATTACTCTCTTTTGTCACCATGGGCAATTTCATGTTTGATTGCTGCTGCAGCTATGTTTACCTTTGTGAATATGCAATAGCTTCTAAGTACAAACAAAATAAATGTATTTTTGATCGTTATGGATGCTGTGAGTAGTCATCTACTAAAAGTGGAAATCCCAGAATAAGGCATGTATCTGCATTGAATAAGGCAAAAGAAATGCTTGCTTACCACCAAGATTACGGAGTTCATATACGTTTTTGCTGTACAATTGCAAATAAAATCGAGATTTGATATGTAGTCCTACAAAATAAATATAAGGGGACACCCTGGTGATTGCTGTAATTTTCAAAAATAAAATAAAATAGTAATATCGTGAATTAAAACTAAGACCTTATATTTATTACATGAGTTCTGTGTAATTAACAACTTTCCATCCCTACGGGAGAAATCCACCCAAAAATAACCAATAAGCCTTGTGTACTCCAATTAAAGGGAGAACCTCACCATTTTTGTACTCCCATCAATATAGATGGTAAGTTAAAAGGATGATTGCACGGAGGTATACTTCACAAAAAATGTTTTGTACATGAGTATATATAACCTTTTTTTATTTTGCCAACTTAGATAAATTTTCATCCCTAATCAGTTTATACGACAAATGATCGGTGGAGAATGCGAATTTCAGGAGCTCGAGAGACCATTATGTAAGTATAACGATGCACAAAAATATGTATTTTGAGTGAACTGACAAGATAAAAAAAGTTATATGTACTTATGTGCAAACACATGTTTGATTGACTTTACCCGGATGCAATTATTCATAAAATAAACCAAATATTCAAAACCCATCTCAGTAGGGTCGGTAGTTTCCAATTCAACACGTGGATTCCATCTAACTTGCGTTTAAATTTGTCTTTGGAGTTTGCATGAATCATCTTGCTTCTCACCCTAAATGTATGAGGAGACCTTCATTATCGAAACAAAAAGAAAAGCAGTTAAGGCCATTCTAACATCGATAATAGTACGGTTTCAAAAAAAAAACATCGATAATAGTACACTGGAAATGAATAAGTCAATTGAGATCGGGCAATAAAAATGATTTGCTCTTTTGACAATTCTCTTCGGTCACAAAATAAAAAAACATCATATTGCCACTCATCAACAGGAAGATTTGCTAAGAAATCTTCAAAGCTTTTGTTGGAATGTACAATATAACAATGCAAATTATGAGAAACTTATCGTTAGAACAAAATTGTGTGGTAGTATAAATGATTGTCTTAAAAGGCGAGTTTTGGTACGACTTCAGTGTCAGTCGTTATTGTCGTTAACTTCTAAAGATTAACGCAACAACCTGAAGATGCGTGCACTCTCGACCCTGAACTTTAAAACTTATTACACTCAATACCCAAAAATCTTAAGGAAAGAACACAATTAATTACTTTCTCTATTCTTGTGCTATGATATAGATCATTTCCCTTAAAAATTATTTTTGGCACGACCTCGGTTCAAATCGTTGTTGCTTGTATGTTGTTAAGTTAACATAACAACCCAAAATTACATGCACTCAAAACTTTAAACTTTGAAATTTATCAAACTCAACACCAATGAACCTTAAGGAATAAGCACAATTGAGAGACATAGAAATAGTTAACACAAATGCTCTTAATTTTATATTGAAACCAGAGAAAGGAAGGAGTTAAAAAATTGGAGAGTGGTGTGCATAAAAAGTGGTAACAGAAGTGGTGGACTTAAATTCATTACCTCTACTTTAAAAGTTATTATTCCCAATAATCTCCGTATATGGGGCTTTAGAAATGAATTTAAGAAAGAATTTCAAAATAAAGGAAGGAGTTAAAAAATTGGAGAGTGGTGTGCATAAAAATGGTAACTGAAGGGCTGGACTTAAATTCATTACTTCTACTTTTAAAGTTAATAGGGGAGAGCACCGCGCGGTGCAACCTTTGCAAAAAATAGTACACTATTATTTATTGCAAAAATATCATGACATAAACAGGATGATACGCGTGAAAACTCATTACATTTGTGTTTTCAAAATACACTTCAAAATTGTTCATGTATTCTTGTACAATTTGACATACAATGCTTAAATATCATATACAATTTACAAATGAAAGTAATATACGGCAATGTGTACCTCAGAGTAATTAAATTTTTTTGTCTTATTCATATATCCAAAACAACATAGTAAAAATAGTAATCAACATATACCTATTAAATATGTTGACTTGATCAAAATGAACGAAGGACACATTTCTTACTAACTGAAAAAGAAAGTCACGTGCAAAAATGTAGATGACGACGTACAGTAATTAACATCAATTCTTGTATTCTAAATTCACATAGATAATAATTATAAATATTTATATATAATTTGATATTTAAAGTATGATTGTCTAACATGATACGTTACCGGTGTATATATAATAACATAAGGATGCAAAATACCACACATAGAATAGTAGTTTTATGCCCGGTTGCAGAAGAGGTTCAAAGCTTCATATAGTAAAAGTCATAATACCAATAGTAAGAATCCAGTTATTTACAAGAATACTCGATTTTACGGTATCTAATGATTTGCACAAAACACATACTAATAGTACAATTGAAATAAATGGTAAAACTACATATGAAACATAAGAAAATGCATTATGTAGCAAGTGAAATATAACATTTTATTCACTATATATTAATTAGAGATAGAACAAATCATTATAAATTATGTAGTTAAGCTAAACTTAGGATAGCTTCCGATCTACATGCATTGCTACAACTAACATGTTCTGAAGCCACAAAACAAAAATTAAACTGAGCTAAAAAGGGCATGTGAGAAATGTAATTGATCAAACATAAATTAGGAAAAAAAAAGTTTAATCAAATGTACACACTCATGTAATCAACCAAAATCGAAATTCAATACACATCAATTCTAATTTTCCATCAATTCTCCATTGTGTACATAAGACTGCTCTTGTGGCTCCATGGGAAGACCTCCGCAACCACCTCCAGTGTTGTTGTTTCCCCAGAAGTGAATATACATTTATAATCTTGGGTGCATTGTAATATTCAAGAACCTGAGTGCAAATAGAAAATATTCATTAAAAGAGCGTATAACATTTATATACAGACAGATGTCTATGTTGTTCATTTCTCTACATATACCATCAAAGCTTATACAATTAAAAAAACGAAAAAATGAAATTAAAAGCATGAAAGACAACAAAACAATACATGTTGACGGTATGAGGTATCTATCAGAAATTCACTCATGATAACCCTGAAATCACCCAGGCTATCTAAATTTCAGCTTAGGAGCCTCTTGACAACACACGATTATATATAATTAAACAAAAGAGCATGCCTTCCATCAAAATATTATAGCAGAACATACATAATAACATACATGTTTTTACACAGGGGTTCAATTGTATACCACCTGAATAACTTGTTTGAATTGTACCATTGTTTTTTTCCATACAAATGGTTACCTTAAATCCCACATGAATGTATAGATCAAATTCAAAAAATATACCAAACTCGTACCTTGTGCTCGGTGTTGCATAGCTAAAAAACAACCTAAAACAACAAATTCAATCCATCATACAAAATATTACATAAACAAATCGATGAGAATGCAATGACGTTTTATAGAGTGGTAACAGCTGAATATACGTGTTTAACATCGAACCTGCCAAGTTATAATTAAGAAATCATCTAGGAAAAAAGATGAATATATCTAAGCAAAATAATACGGGACAACATTTGTACCCCAATATTGAGCTCCATGACAAATATTATGACTCAATTAAAGGTCCGATGAAGTCTAGGACTTCTAACCACAAATATATTTCTAAGAACTGAACTTGCGCTTCGGTTTTCACAGGGGGTTGTGTGCTTGCATAAGTTTATTTGGATCAAAGGTCCTAGAAAGAAAGAAAATATTTATTGTAATTCAAGAACTATTTCATTCAAACATTTATCAGTTCACTTATATTTTTGCCATTAACAAACAACACAATCCTTTTGCAAAAGTATCATATAACATGACTCTTTTTTTGCAATTTTCCCTATAGTGTGTATTCCTGCATTTTTCTACACTTTGGCTCACTCATAGAGCATGGACAGCAAGAAATAAGAGTCCAGAGAACAAAAGGTAAGCAAAATAAAGGCCCTGGTGATAAATACAAACACATCTGTCTTGTACTATATCAAAGACTCGTTTATCAGTGACTACCCTAATACTACCATTTGAACGATCAGGTTTGTTCAAATGGGGGGAAAGATCAGGTTCAGAATTATCTCAATAAAAATAGCATACATACTACATCAAAATGAAACTTACAAACCTGGAGAATTGCATGGAGGCAGAGGACCCATTGAGGAACGGTTTGTAGGATTTGTGCCCTAGTTCAATATGTATGTTTCGAATGATGTAATGTTTATCATTTTGTGGAATAAATAAAATCGGCATTTTATTACTAATGTGTTGTAGTAATAAGTTGAG
>JAYMTP010003802.1:0-16230 GCA_036897365.1 Geranium brycei | reverse complement strand
GCATTTATATTTCGGGGGAGGTAAGTGGGACTTTTGAAAACCTAGAGGTATTTATGTGGAATTTTTCCTTAAAAAAATTATCATTTCCTGTGTGATTAACACGTGGCAATTTCGGTAGGACCCAAAACATTTTTGTAAATATTTTAAATAGTAACGTATTTTGATAAATACATTAATTAATTGTATTTTATTATTAAAAAAATCTATGGATCAACGTTGATATATGTATGTTGGTTGGATAACTATTATTTTTCTTCATTTAAATTGAGATGTTTGATATAAATTTTGTATATTATGTTTTTGGCTTGATCAAGTTAGAATGCCTTACATGAGTTTTGTAGTTACTTTCGTGTCTTGATCAGATCGAGATGCCGAATATAGATTTTGTAGTTCTCATTCATATCTTGTCAAGTTTATAGTGTCGTCACTTATAAAATCATACAACACAACAAGTTTGAGAATGATTTTATATTCTATTTCTTGTCTCGAGCGGATCAGATCAGGATGCCGACACAAATATTGTAGTTTTTGCTTTCACTCGATTGTATCAAGCAAATACAAATTTATAATTTTTCTTTTTGTCTCGATCAAGTCGCGAAGTCAGATACAAGTTTTTTTTAATTGTGGTCCTATTTTTATCTGATCGAGATGTTGTATATATATTTTGTAGTTCTCAAAATCTCATAAAAATAAAAAATATTCTGCTGCCACTGCATTTGAACTTTTCACATGGGCATGCCTTGAAAGTGCACATTTGGATCTGAGTCCTGCACATGATCGCTTTCGTTAGACTCAATGTTGTGTATAACAATTATCAAGGATTGGTTTCTTGTTTTTTTTTGTGAAAATGTACGCAATGAAGGTTAGTCTCAAAAGGATATGCAAAATAAGTGCATAGAAAGCAAATAGATTTGAATCCTTATATGTACTATATGGTAGGTGGCTTATCACTTTCCGGTAAGGTGATGAAATTTGGATTGTGGGAATATATCGATCAGTTGATAAAAAAGAGATTTGACAAATTGAGAGAGATCGCGAGAAGATCGTTTCAAAACACATTTTGTAATATTAATCAATTAAATATATATAAACTCATATTTATTATTTATTAAAGACAAAATGAATGATATTTAATCATTTTTAATATCAAAATTGTCAATAATCTCGAAGTTTAAATGTGAAACTGAAAAAGATGAGTGAACGGGGGTTTAACTTTTTGTTGTTGTTTATTAATCTAAATTTTAAACCGAAATTAATTAGGTGGACCGAATAAAACCGGGTTAGATCAGATAAGACCAAAATTAACTGATTTAAATTGAAGCAGACCAAAATTAATTGATTTGGACCAGATTAGTCTTAAATTAATTTCAATTTTGCTAAGTTAACCTGTGTTTGACCGGTATTTTCACTGATATCGACCGTTTCGTCTCGAAAAACTTGCAAAAATTAATATATCGCCGATATATCAGTCGGTATCAAAGATATCCATAACACCGCTCTCCGCCTAACAAGACTTTATTTGAACCTTAACCAAACCTAACCATGCAAATATACAGTGTCAATATACAGGTCAATATATAATAATATACATTGTCAATATTGAACGGATTTTTTTCAAAATTAATGTAATATATTAACTTATTTTAAAAAGTAGATCACTATTCAAATTAATTACAAATTTAGGTTTGACTAAATGCTTTTTGACTTTATTACACATGTCAACACTATATCTCTTCTCTTTAGCCTTGTTATTGTAGCTCTTTTCGCCTCCATTACAAAATCACCTTTTCGAAATAAAAAAGAAGATTGAACTTAAACTATGGTCTGATTGTGTACCTCCACCAATTAAGTTAAGCAAAATGAAGGTAATCTTTCTCATTTATTTGTATTACTCTATTATTATATATTTGAGAGACATCATTACAAATTCATATCTATATTTTTAAAACAAAAATAATATTTTTTATGTAATTAAATTGGATATACAATATACTATTTTTCATATTTATTTGTTTTTTAAAATTTTATTTTATTCGATTATTCAAATATCACAAATGAGACATGTTTAAAATTTTAAGATAACATATTTTATCTAAATAAAATAAAGTGGGAACGACTTAAATTTGAAAATATTATATATAATTTGAAAATGATAAAATGGTATCACAAAAAGGAATCTGAGCAATGATATAGTGTATTGAAGAGTGTAAACAAACTGAATCGAGTCTTTATTTGACAAAGCTCAGTTTGTCTCGTAAAAAAAGTGTTCGGCTTGGATTCAGATGAGGTTATGTGACTAAGCTCGAGCTCAACTCAAAAGAAAATAGACAAGCATGAGCTCGGCTCGACTCGATTTGCTTAGTTTTCAATAAAATATTCATTAGATATTAAAACTAAATAAAATACATATAATTCATTAATCACTAAAAAAGCTCGCTCGAGATCAACTCGACTAGATTCGACCCATCTAATTTCATCACAAATATTTATTTCAAGCTAAACCGAATAATTAACGAATCGAGCTTGAGCGGCTCGTTTAAAGCTCAGCTCTTTTACATTAGTCTATATTAGGAACGTAAACAAACGATTTTGGAGCGATTTTATAATATATACACAATTCAAATACATATTTATTACCCTGCTCAATACATGTCTGTTTTGAAAATATATAATTAAACAAAAGAATTAGAAATTCTATTTTATAATTCACCAACCAACCATGAGAAAATACTAGTCAACTGGGGTCAATAATAATATTTTTAATTTTAAAATGGCATAAAATATTAAAAATTTATAAGCTATTAAACAAATTAAAATGAGTATACTGGCATATCATCTTTCTTGCTAGCTTTGTTGGTGTACTCATAAATCATATACACACATGGAGAATGCACACATGTTTGATCTTCATCCTTAATATGTACTTTAGTTTTTACTGAAAAAAAAAGATTTTAATGTAGATCTACAGTGAGCTACAGTAATAAAGTACAAAAAGCAATTAGTCAAACCTAAATTTGTAATTAACTTGAATAGTGATCTATTTTTTTAAATATGTTAGTAGATTACATTTTTTTGAAAAAAATCCCATATTGAACATCACATTCACACACAAACAACCACAAATGGCTCACACCACCACCACTATCCCAGAAGCTCCCCTGAGCTCCGGCGGGTCAATCCCTCTTCTGGGCATGGGAACGGCGGCGTCGCCGCCGGTCCCACCAGAAACCACCATAGAGGCAGTACTAGAAGCAATCAGAGTTGGGTACAGACACTTTGACACAGCCTCAATGTACACAACAGAGCAGCCACTAGGGAAGGCCATAGCTGAAGCTCTCTCACTTGGCCTCATCAAATCAAGAAGTGAGCTCTTCATCACCTCCAAGCTATGGTGCGGTGATGCTCACCCCCACCTTGTCCTCTCCTCCCTCAACAAGACTTTACAGTAACAATTTCTCAATACCCAATTCACCAAATCATATAAAAATTCTTTCCCCAGTCTCTGATGAATCTCAATCAGCACGCTGGCGATATTGCTGATAAGAAAATGAATGATCTCATTTTACTACAGTTGGTTTAAATGTATTTCACTTTACTACTATCGAACATATTTCCGTCTCACTTTACCACGTTCCGTTTAGTTTTGATGTAACGTCCTTATTTTCTTTATTGTGAAATGATCAGAATATCTCTAATTGTCTTTCAATTTTTCAGTAACATAGCGTTTGGTTAGTAAAAGTGAATGGTGTTAAGTCAAAATTAAGCTAGAATGTAGTAAAGTGAGATGAAAATGTTATCGATTGTGGTTAAGTATAACAAATCTAAATCAACTGTAGTTGAACTAGAATGAGGTATACAGAACAATTATAGGAAAATGAGATTATCTATGACAGAAAAATCTCTAACCATTTTTTAAATTCTTTTTTTTTTTTTTGCAGAAATCTGGATTTGGAGTACTTGGATCTGTATCTGATACACTGGCCTGTGAGCTCAAGGGCAGGGGCCTTTGAGTTCCCAATAAAAGATGAGAATTTCATGGCTATGGAGTTTAAGTCTGTTTGGGGAGCAATGGAAAATTGCCAGAAGCTTGGGCTGACCAAGGCTATTGGAGTCAGCAATTTCTCATGCAAGAAAGTTGCTGACATTCTTGAAATTGCAGAGATACCACCTGCTGTGAATCAGGTGGTTTTTTTCTCTTGTTTTTGATTTATGTTTTCAGTTTTGAGGAAATGGGTTTTGGTGGGACTGATGAGGTTGAGCTTTGAGGGTGGAGGTGAACCCAATTTGGCAACAGAAGAGACTTAGGAAGTTTTGTGATGAGAAAGGGATTTGTTGTGGAAGCTTATGCTCCTTTGGGAGCAAGAGGGACTATTTGGGGAAGCAACAAGGTTATGGAATGTCAAGTGCTTAAGGACATTGCCAAGGCCAAAGGAAAGACTATTGCTCAGGTATGTGTTGAATCAAATTTGGGCTCAGGGCTTCTTTTACTAATTACTGGGTCTAACATATTGCTATGATGACATCCCGAAGGGAACACCCCAACAGTTGAGCCTTACATTATTTGTGGAGTGGTCTTAGTTTCGAACCCCATGTAGATCGTGGGACGGAACTGCGTGTCTGACTGCTATGATACACTAATTACATGCAACCCTAGAAACCCTGTTTGACACTCGACATCCCTGATTGGACTCATCGTTCTAAAAATTTTTGATTAGTTTGATCAATCTCCAATTAGCCTATTAATCCAATTATTCATCTATTAGTCTCTATAGGTCCTCCCCACGCGAGTAGAACCCTTCCGGAATCCATACTCTTCTTCAGGCTCAGTCCCTAGTCTGGTTATTTGTCATTCACTGTAATTTTTAACTGATAAAAATGTACATATGCCTCTCTAACATTGATCTGTCCCTACTGGTTTTTACATGAACAGATCTGTCTGAGATGGGCACATGAGCAAGGAATATGTGTGCTGGTGAAAAGTTTCAACAAGGAGAGAATGAAAGAGAACCTACAGATCTTTGACTGGGAATTAAGTGAAGAAGAGTGTAAGAAGATCAGTGAAATCCCACAAACCAGGCTGTGCTCAGGAAAAAAATTCATATCAGCAAATGGACCTTACAAAACAGTGGAGGAGCTCTGGGATGGAGAAATTTGATCCCATCACCATCTCAGCAAAATCATGTTTCACTGTTCTTGCATAATCCTATTTCTGGTCTCTATCAGCTTATGACTGTAATAACATTGCTCTCAAACCATTTCTATTTCTGCCAAGATTCTAAAATTCAGAAACGCGAGAAGCTCGGTTGGGCCAAAAATAAAGAATTCTGAAAGCTCAAGGAGAAATCAGAAAAAATCGATAAAACTCATTATATATATACAAGATAAATAAAGAGTTCAGAAAACTAGGGAGAAATCAGAAGGAAAAAAATGACAACTCATTTTAAATAAACATTATATATATAACTCCTGTGAGAAAGGCAAATATAACAATATTCTAATAAAATAAGATATTTTCAAACGATTTACTAATGAGTTAAAACAAAATCAACAATTTCAATTAAATATGTAAAAATAAATTAAAAATTGACTAATCTTAACCAAATTTGACCGAGTGAAAACTCAGTAAAACAGAGCCACAGAGACTGAGTGCTAAAACTCAACACAAAACTCGGTAAAACTGAACCACCAAGAACGAGTTCTAAAACTCGTCAAATCGGTTTGAAGAGAACTAGGAAGTGTTAGAACACTATATATGCTACACATTCATACAAGGAACTGCATCAAATCTAGCATCAAACACAACAATTCACCAAGCAAACAGAAGTTTCGTGGCCTTGCTTGAATTTCATTTATGTACAGACATTGAATTCTCTAGATGGAGACAGAATGAGAATTTCAGGAACATTCTATGATAATTAGATATACACCTATGCGTGATAAATATTACAATTCAATTTTCCAAACACTAACAAGCAGAACTCAGGTTCAGCATTTTACAGGCCTTTCATAACTAGGAGGTAACGAGGGGCAGTTCTCGTTCATGTTCGCATAAGGCTCTAAGGTGTTATAACTCGGTAACTCCATCCAGTACTCGCCGAGAATTTGGCAGAACGGTAGCTTCCCTTCCCCGTTGTTGCACCAGCTGGGGAGACGCGTTTGATCATCCTCGAAAATCTTGAGCATGTAAGCATCACGAATCTGTGAAAAGTAACATAGGCATGTCATTTAAATAGTGATGATATGCAAGGAAGGGCAGGGTTGTCCAGATTAGATTTAAGTCAATAAGGCAACGTACAGTAAACTCAGTGACTTGAATGGAGCTGGAGAAAGGACCGAGGATTCCAGCCTCTTTGTACATCTCGAGGATAAAGGCGACACAGGTTGTTGATTTCCCGTCGCTGTACTCCCAATCGTCTTGTTCTGGAATGGTGAGTAACTCATCGAACGGTATGCCACGCTTTTCAGTCTCAAGTAGAACATCGAGCAACTCCAACCCCTGAAAAAAGCATAACGGAACATCATGCTCCCTCCATCCCAAAATAAGTGTCTTACTTTACTAATCTGGGTGTGTCTAAAACAAGTGTCCATTTTCCTTGTAAGTGAGTTAATTATGCATAAAATATCACTAGTATCTTTCGTACTTTGAAGGATAAAAGGGCATGTACTAAAGTCAAGGTAAATGGTACTAAAATGAGAATCATGGTGCCGGTTATGTACTAACATGTTTGGATGGTATGTCAAATCCAGTATTTCATTCCTAAGATGAAAATGAACGATTAACATATTCAAAATCAGTAAATGCAGACGAAGAGCACAAAGTCACTCACAAGTCACACCTCAGCTGAAAAATATGGTTAAAACAGAATTTTCCATAAAATGTAATGTAAGGTATTATCAGAAGCAAATCATTTCCTTTCTATCCAATGTTTGATTTACAAATCAGAAGAACGTAACTTCCACGACAGAATATGTTAAAAAAATTTAAAATGAGAAATAAGTAGATTTACCTCAGTTCCTAGCCTCTTATTTAGAGCTTCATTCCACATATTTGCAGCATATGCTGGCTGCACTCTAGTCCACATAGACATGACAGAAATGACCTGAAAAATGAATCCACCAGCTATAATAACCAACTAATGCAAAATTCTACTCATTCGTACTATCTAAGTTGTAAGGACAATAACATAGACCGACTCAAGGCATCATTGGGAAAATATATACCAAGTGAGCATCTAGTGGTGGAGGAAAGTTGTTCCCAACAGTATCTATCCAACTAAAAATCATGTTGTGATATCCATATGGTTTGCCCGACATGCTCCGAGCATACTCCCACGCTGCCGTGGAGTTAAATTTTGCACGTACATTGGGATGTAACGGAAGTAAGGCTATTTGTGGATTAGAACTATCCTTAAGTGCCAATTCCCACCATTCCTCCCATGGAATCACTACGATAATTTCTTCACCCTGTAAAATTCATAAAAGATTATTTTGTGAGAACAACTACGAACCCCACAACTATTTCACAATTCGTGAACGTTGGTATAGAGTGTACCTTTTCATTCTCGTGTCCTGATTCACCAACCCAAAGATTACCGTCGTCATCCTTCAAGCAAACTGCCGTGTGACCGGCAAAAGCGCCTGTTACCCATTTCTCTAACGTCTCAAATCCGCCCCACCGGCCGCGGATTTTCGACACTGCTAAGAAATCACCCGAGTGAACATCTTCAGGGTTTATAATACTGATCCAAGGCTGAGGACGTTTTTCAAATGTAGCGCCCATGTGTTTCGTCAGAAAAGCTAGATTAGCATTCTGACCCCATACTGTGTTCGAAAACAAAGGCAGGACATCCACTAAAGAGAGCAACGTGCCCATCATTCCCGATGGCATGAGAAATATGGAGATCCCGTGTTGCTTTACCTGCTCAATGGTGAGAAAGAACGCCAACGTTATGCAACGTGCACTTCAAACATGAAACTCACAGAAACAAACGAGAAATCAAACATACATATTCCATTTCTGCTGGTTCTTCCCAAGATTCAATTTTCAATGTATGATCCCGAGCAGAGAAGTAGTAGTCCCAAGTGATCCTGTAAGGTGTTGCAAAAACATAGAGATCCATACAGGCCCAGCTGTGTGCTTCAGACGTCTGTGAGTCAATAAAACCAAATGAGTTCATATTCTACTATGAAATAAAATAGAAAACAAGCTTCTTTAAAAAGACCGACAACGAAGCACCAAACAACCCAATAAAAGGGATAATGACCACATGAATTAGAGCTCAACAATTCCAGTATCCTAACTGATAATCAATGTTCTAAGAATCCCCGACTAGTTCGACTAGTCATATATTAATCCCCAAAGGCCCTATCCGCCCGACTAGCCCCTATCATTTTTCAGAATACCGCTCATATTATAAGGTTACCCCTAAAGGTTTCAACTTGTTGGCAAAACACAAATCCCATTTTTTGTTACAGCACAGTAAAAACGAGATATTGGACAAAATCTCAAATTCCATTCCAAATAGCAACTCAAGAATCTTATTGCACATTCGAATAAAGTTGGAACAATTCAGGTAAGAACAAACTTCAAAGTTTCAGCTAGTCCCATAACCAAGAACAACGATACAAGATTCCTTCACATAACACCATTTCTCAAACCTCCAGCACCAAAAAATATCCCATTCAGTTAGCTAGGCGAAGAAACGAGAAACGAAACCTTCATCTTCAATCTCCCACAAATTAGGACCATTCCATACACCAGGCCTCATATGGCAATCTAGGATTAAATTGAGATTGAACACACAACACAAAACTAAGAACCTAAGGACCTAAGGACCTCAAATCGTCATAACTACCTCTCCATATCTACTAATTCCCACTCAATCATCAACAGCAACACTTAAAACGCTACAAATCATCAAAATTTCAAAACACCACTGTATTCATCAAACCAATATCATGATATCATTCAAAACGATTTATCAAGTAAAATTAGTCAAAGTCACACATATATCATTCAAAGCACCACTATATTGATCAAACCCAGATCATGATTTCATTCAAAACGATTTATCAAGTAAAATCACACACAGAGACCTTGAGGTGAACAACGCCCCCTCCCAACCCAGCTTCGTCCCTATCCCCTTCGATGAACTCAACCCGAGCCTCGTTGCCCAAAAAGCAAGCCCCTTTCCACCGAACCGACCCGTTGTTCGGCGCCACCGACCCAACAAAATAGGGCATCAGATCGGCGGCGCTGTGAAAATTGTTGAGCACCGGCCACGAGATCTGGTGGGGAAGCACCGGGAGCACATCCTTGGCCCTGAACGGTACCTTGAAACAATCGGCCCCAAACCACAACCCCACGAAACAGAGCAGACCCAATAGCCCGATTGAGCTCGAGCTCGATGATGGAGCCATGGAGGTTAGGGCCAGGATTGGCGGGACCGAGGAAAACCCTAAATCGGGACAGTTTGGGGATTGTTATAGAAGGAGATGGGTTTGGGGATCCATGGATGGATCGAGGTTTCTGGTGATTTTCTGGGAATTTTTGGTGAAATTGACCTTTTTTTTGGTGTTTTTTGTTTGGTGGGTTCTGAGGTCGGAGTCTCGGAGACGACGAAGACTTTGGATTGGATATTCTATTTCGTTCCACGTTGCCGGAGGTGAGACGTGGCGCTTTAAGATTGTTACGCGTGTTAAGTAGTTGGATCGTGTTGATATGGGGAAGATCTGGCCGTCCAGAGATGATTGTGATTAGTGGTTCCTTGAGGTTAACGGTTAGTCGTTCATTTGAATTACACAAGTAGGAGTAGGACTTTTCAAACCGATGAAATTGGGTTCGTGTAATTGTTGTTACCATATCCATGTATTTAATAATTTCACCTGTGAAAGCTGAATTCTTTTGAACCGTGTTGTTTAAATTTAAGTTATTATTATCTATTCAGTTTAAATTCGTTAAAATAGATTTTGAACTAAATTCAAGTTTAAAAGGTATTTCATAAATAATTGAGATTTTTATTTTAAGGAAATCCAGCAAATTTTATTACAAATTAAATTCAACCAACATAATTGACTTACAAATTGTTGATCATAATTTTTTATTCCGTTCAATTTTTTGTTGGTTCTCATTTTATAAAGGAAAAATCACTGTAATTTTGCAAAATCTCTCCCTCACTCGTGTTTAAATTTGCACCGTGAAAATTAATGGAAGTGACACTTAAGTTTTGCACGTTTGAATTAACACTTAAGTGACACTTACATTAATTTTCACAGATTTGCATAGACGATATAAAAATGAACATGAGTGAGAAAGAGTTTTTGTAAAAATACACTGGAGGGAATGTCAAAAAAATAGTTGTAAAGAGACTTTTTGCAATTTTCTCTTTTATGAATTAAAACCAAACTGATGAAGCTCAATTCAATTTGGAACCAAATCAAGTCGATTCTATTCGGGTCAGTTACTTTTGGCAGCCCTATTAACGATTTTGACAACAATTCGACTAAAGTACACTTCTAATCATGTACATTTTACTCTTATTAGTCACAGGTATAATCATCCGTACATTACAATTTTAGACCATCTCAAACACATAATTGAGTAATGAACAATTCAGGTTACAATCTTTTTGAGGAACCAAATACAAAGATTGTGCTTTCACTAAAGAGGGTTCTGGCAGGCAAAGGCGTAGCTAAGAACTGGCTCCGTGTCTTCACATCCCAAAGAGAAAGCAATTGGAGTAGCAAGGAAGAAACAGAGCGCTGTCCTCCACCGCCAATGGCTGCCTGAACGGATTCAACTGAATCTGCAAGGACGAGGCGTCAGTTGTACCAAGTTTGAATGTGTTTTGGACACAGTGAAGTATATGAACTATGGATGAGAACTGAAAACAGTACCGGAAATTTAAGAGGACGAAGGCTAGACACAGAACTCACACAAGAAGCTGCAAGATGACAAGCTTCTTCACAGTAATCGGAAAAAATTGCGGGAATGTTCATCTCCTTTATCAGCTCCTGAAAAAATGCATGTCCGAGCAATGATAAACATTTTTTCACAAGGTAACAGAATTCTACGTGCATATGTGTATCTGAGGGAAGGAGCGTACTAAAGTTGGCAACCAACTTGAATAAGCAGCAATGCCGGCATTTGGGGCAATGACTAAATGAGGAAAATGATCCTGTTCATATAGGATTGATATTATGCGAAACAGCAATGAAGAAAATCGGTAAGTGAAGGGATAATGGCTTTTATTTTTGTATATCGTTGTCTTACCTTTGCTATGTCTCTGTAACGGTCATGATAAAAGCCTCTGTGAAGCTGCAATGTCACTCCCAAGGTTCTACTGGCGTTGACCGAGATGGCATTCCCACTCGAAGATTTACAAGTGCAGTCTGCCTCGGTGCACTGGGCGAAGCTGCAAAGATCGACCCTCTCACCGTCCCTATCAATCAAAGTGAAAGAAAGGAACAATGCATCAGCATGATTTAGTGGCATAGATGCTTGTATTACACGGATTGGTGAACATCCAAGTGATTCCAACTATCTGCCACTGACCTTTGTTGTGGTATTTCGGGTCCAACAAGCACTATATGCACCCGCACGCCAGGGAATAAGGCGTGTAACTCTCCAAAGACAGCAAGTTGCAGAAGCTCTTTCTCAGGCCCTTTGAATACTCAATCCATGAGGCAAAACTTAAAACCATAGATAACATAATATTAATAGAATAATGGCTGCCAACCAAATAATTTGTCACCACCAAAAGGGAAGAACTATATTTTCCATGTTCGTAACTAACTATTTGGCAGTGTATGTGTAAGAAAAAGAACAGACAAACTACACAAATGCCTACTACCAGTTAGATGAAAACCTATGGGTTTTCAACATGATTTTTTTACAAGAATTGAAAAACTTCAAAGTGCAATACTAATACAGTTAAGAAAGCAAAGGAGCCTCATACCAAGATAATGTATGCACAGTTTGTCACCATTTCCAGGGATCGAACTTTTTGTGCCAACAAGTTTAGTGGCATAATAAATTGTAAGTGGCTGGAAACACAAAACAATTAAATTAAATTTAAACCAGATTAGTTAAAGAATGTATGTAGTGTAATGGATGCAAAACCTAGTGAGTATTACGCTTAGACATATTTTTAGTCTCACCAGAGAGGAAAAGTGAGACGGCTTTATTCAGAAATGTTGACAAATTTTTATGATGCAAAAACCGTCACCTAATTTACTCATAATCATACCCAATGAAGGAGTAAAGCAACGGGTGAATGTAGGGGGATGCATCTCCAATCATAGTAGTCCTTCCAACTACATATGGGATTCGGCATTGGAGACGAAGGCCCTGCATGTTTATATAGTGGATCCAGAAACATTTATTGTAATTCCGAAAAATTGAGGAAGTAAAAGGAGAAAGTAGTGGAAGCAAAAATATACCAAGACATGGG
The DNA here is from genome assembly GCA_036897365.1 of Geranium brycei. Classification (NCBI taxonomy): domain Eukaryota; kingdom Viridiplantae; phylum Streptophyta; class Magnoliopsida; order Geraniales; family Geraniaceae; genus Geranium; species Geranium brycei. Next base: position 3,778 of record JAYMTP010003802.1, on the reverse strand, counting down.
CACAAGACATCAGATAAATTCCAGCCATCATTTAGCCTGCCGGTCAAATAGAAGATAAAATGAGAATAAAACTATAAGGATAAAGTTGCGGAAACAATTATAAGGATAAAGTTGTTTCACAATTATATTTCCCTCTATATAATTGCTTATGCATAATGCATGTACATGTTGGTCATTATCACTGCATGGTTCAACTCAGTCATGCAAATAGAACTGGATTATAGCTACGGCGGGTCAAGGCATCAGCACATGCATTCAGCATTAGAGATTTCAGATGTAAGAGGTTTCCCAAAACTTTTATAGCTCAAGTCTACCTTACCTATAATCTAGAGATTAGATAAATTTAAACTCAACAAACCTTGAGTTATTAAATAGAACGGTTGATGCACCACAGCAGCATTCAGCAGTCCACATGCCCACTTGATGAATGTTCCTTTCACTCAAGAATGCACACCTTGTCACCCGCTTCTCACACACCTTTATGGTTACGCCGAAACAAACACTTCTATCAACTCAATCAAATATAGCACAAACAATATAAATAAAAACGAGACACTAAATTTCAAATCCCGCCAAGCAAATTAGCAATTACCTGAACAGTAGCTTCCTCAGAGAACGTGAAAGGAAAATCATTTAGGACATCTACACTCTCCATCTGTTCTTCTAGCCTCTCACACTCTTCTTTATGATATTTCCAGTGTGAAACCTAAAGACAGATGTTAAACAGCTGAAGAATAGCTTAAGCTTTAACAAATCCATGAGGAGAAAAACAGAAATTTTCAACTAGAATCTAAAAACAGAACATCTCTAAAGACTCTAATCTGTAATCACCCCATGTAGATATTATTCTTCGCACAAAATGTTATACTAGTACAAGTACTAAATGCTTTAAAGACAACCTCATATAGCTATCTATCACACACTTCAACAGAATCAAACCCACAACTACCAGTATCTCAAGGAATCCATTAGAGCAAGGTTCCATTACGCTTCAACCAAACATCTGCTTTCTGGACTTAATTGAGGCACAAATCATCAATTTCAAATTACTAACAAATATAAGGCCTGGGTCTTATTCAACTCAATTTTCAAATCATCAAGCTTCTACACAATCTTCATCTTCTTAAAGTGAACTGAAAAATCTAGGGAAAAGTACACTCAAGTTTCATAAATTCTTATAACCTGAGTTATTGAATGGAAATGTTATTTTGAAGAGTGAAAAGACTAAAATACTCGTGTAAAAATCTAGTTTTCAGACCCAAACACACAATCAGATTTTTAGGTCTGAAAATTAGATTTTAGATTTTTAGATAAAGGGCATCTTTAACTTTTCACTTTAAAACTTAAACATTTTCCCCAAAAAAAATCTATTCAATAAACGCACAATCACAACCACAACACACAGTTTTAAACCCTAACACTAACATCAACTGATAATTTCTCTCGATTTAGCGTTCTAGACAAGAAATCAAACTTGCGCATAGATTCTAATAAGCAAGCAGTGAACGAATCGAAGAATAATGAAGTAAAATAGGGAACAAGAGACCTGGTGGTCGACGGAGCAGTAAGCGACGGCTCCGCATCGGCCGCAACGCCTCGTCGCCGGACCGACACACCTCCTTCCGCTTCCCTTCCCGGCACACTCCATTGTCGCTCGCTACCTCCTTCAATCCCAGAAAATCAAGTTCCAGAAATGGCGATTCCTTCTTCAACACAGCTTCGGCTTTGCGGGAGCTGGGCCGATTCCTGCGAAATGAAGCCCGCTATCAGAAACCGTGGGCTTCTTATATGGGCCTAAGGCCCATTTTCAAAATTAACCGATAAACCGTACCGGTCGCAAAAACAGACCGAACTGTGCACAATGTATGGTGTGAACCGTGGATAATTGATCTGGTTATGATTTGAATCATGGAGAATTGAAATAGATTGGTGCGGTTTGTGGTTTCATAAATTAAAAACCGCAGTTAACCCCAATAAACCGGACCGCGTGTAAATATTTCTACATGTCCACGGGTCGAGCCCAATACTTAGCCCAACTTTTATCAACCAACATAGTTAATTCGAACACAACTTCTAGGAAAAAATACATATAGTTACTCTCAACTATATACTATTTTTACATAGCCGTCACAAACTAAGATTCGAGTCATTAAGCTACACTGATATATTATAAATTTTCAATTAAATATTTAAATGGAAAATATTAATTTTGACAGTAAAAAGACGAAAATATCCTTTACTCACAATCAGTGCGGTTAAAACTGCAAACCGATTGAAAAATTGAGTAAATTATAACTATTGATTATTGTAATTGCACTTCCAGTTACTTACCGTTAAAGTTTTCATATTTCATGAATCATCCGATATGGATTTGTTTCTAAATATTAGGGTGGTTGAGGTTAATCGACCGTGTTCACCCCTAATCAATCTTCTATAATTTTCGATTAAATCTTCAATCCGATTTAATTTTTAATTGATCATTTATTCGTTTTGATTAGTCATTATAAGATTCTCTCCAACCGAGTAACCCTTAATTTGTTTTAGACCATTGCCCCTGTATATTAGAGTTCATTACGTGGGCCTAACCTAAGCCCAACGGCACGAGAATATATATGGGCCTTAGGCCCATTACTAATTGAAGCCTTAAATTAGTTTCGTACTTGGAACGTGAAGAACAGTAGTGTACCATTGACTACAGACAAAATCCATTTTTTCTATAAATAATTTTTTCTTTGACATCATTGTCTTATTCATTGACTCTCAAATATCTATCTCCAGAAGAACCCTACCAGATTTAATGCCCGATGTCGTTTTTTTCTTGTTCCAGACCCAAAACTAAAAAAAACACTTTTGCCTTTTAATATATATCCATTTGGTTGATATTTTAACTTTTAATATCAAATAAATTTCTCAATTGTCACAAAAATTAGGCATTAAGAAGCTTTCTTTTCATCACCTATCTGTAGGCAAAAACATGTAAATAATGCCCATAAAGTTCATAAGAAAAAAAAATGACCGTTAGCAATAAAAATGGAGTTACAAATTCTAGACAAATTCATTTGATTTTAATGGTTGTTAATTCTTGCCGTATCTTTTTTTTTTATCCGTTTCTGTTTATTGGTGCATTTAGTACTGAATATTTATGTAATTTTATTGTTTCTTAAAATATATCTTAACACTAATTATTAATTTATTATTACTTATAATATAAAAGGTATTGTTGGCACTCGTCTCCCACTTCAACTCGGATTTGACGCGGTAAACCCAACTTGTCTGTGAAATTACTAAACTACCCCTTGAAGGTGCGAACCACGTGCCAGCCCCAGTTTCAATGAAGTAGAAACTTCTGTGTTTGGTCGGTCAGAAAGTTATTTAATTTTCCTGGGAAACGTAAGGGTATTTCGGTAATATTAGTTGAATTTGTGGGAAGTGAGCAACTTCTTTCTCTCAATGGATCTGTCACAAAACCACAAATACAGATTGATTCCAGGTCGGCCAAATCTTCTTCACGCACCTCATTCATAGACCGTTCCCGAAGCGAAATAGTAGACAGGTTCACATGATTCGGTTTCCGAATCTATCAGTACAAAGTTTGGGTTTTTCCTAGGATTGATTGATGGCGCGATCGTGGGTTCTTGTCTGTTTCTGGTTCCTGCTCTTGGGTCGCCTCTGTTTTTCCCAATCCAATCCCCAAAACATCGAGACCTTCTACCCAGGATCCGAACCCGTTCCTTCTCCGTCTCCGGCTCCGGCGCCGGAATCTGGAGTCTCTCCGCCG
>JAYMTP010003801.1:0-16231 GCA_036897365.1 Geranium brycei | reverse complement strand
ATACTATAACATGTGGGTGAACCATGTTGGGGAAAGGTGAAACGATGGTCTCAGGTTATATACAATACCCTATGGGGAACACTGTTGGGGGAGTGGTGGAATAAGGGTCTCGAGTTTCATACCATACCCTATGGGTGAACTCTATTGGGGGAGATGTGTAACGAGGGTTCCCGATTCCATATTATACTCTATGGGTGAATCCTGTTGGGGGAGATGTGTAACGAGGATCCCATATTTTATACTGTACCCTATATGTGAAGACTGTTGAGGGAGAGGTGTAACGAGGGTCTCAGGTTCCATATCATAACGTATAAGTGAACCCTATTGGGTGAGAGGTGTAACGAGATGCTAAATCGAATGTAACAAGGGGTCTGAGTGTTACGCGTTCCCGACTGTAACGAGTGGGTAATCAGGTCAGCGAGGGTTCGACCTAATTATGACAGTTACAAATAAATTGTTTTTTGAACAAGTTTCAACTTTTTAGTTGTATTCTATCACATCTTAACAAAATTCCATAAAAATTGAAACAATTTAACAAAACATGAAATTTCATTCTGAACACATTTTTTTTTCTGAAACTTGTTTCATTTTTTTTATAAATGTGTGTTCAACTTTTTTGAAATTTGTTTCATTTTTTTTATAAATATGTATTCCTTAGTCCGAAGAAAATGAAATATTTTTCGTGAAATAATTACAATGAGAAATCGTATCTCGACAGTACGAAATTGCGAAAATGACAGAGGTTTGTCAAATATTGAAATCATGGATCGCACTATCACTGATATATCGATCAATGAATCATTCAATTGTGCGACTACTCGATATATCGATCGTTTGATTCGAATTACGCTATTACCAGATTGTAGGTCGAAAAAAAATCGCCGGAAAAGAAGGCCTCTCGTCGGCCAACGTCGCATACGAAAAAGACTTACTGTCGGTAAAAGTTGACAGAGAAGAATGCTTTATGTTGATTGGTGTTTGGAGATAAATCACCGTGGCGATTGAGGCTTTTAGCGATTGATTGTGGGTCACGAGGTGCAAAGACAATTCAATCCACATAGATTAGTGAAAAGACAGAAGTAAAATCAAAGGTTGCAAATATTACATACCGTTGCCACTGCTTCAATCGTGGCCGTAAACATCTTCATCAAGTGGCCACAAATGGTTTGCATGTTTGCAGTAAAACATGAGTTTGTAGCTGAATATGTCAATTTTTAAAATCATTGAAAAGTCATTTAGATGGGCCTATTGTACTAAAATAAGCCCACACCATCCTAAACACCAGATGGCCCAACAACGGCCCAGACCTTATTTACACTCTTGGCCCACCAACCACTCTCGTTTACTTTTTCTACTCTACGGCGTCGTTTACCTCAATTTTTTTCTAATTTCATCTTTATTACATTGTTTGTCACATGATATGATAACATAAATAAATAAGTCTGTCTCTTAGATTTGGTGTATTTATTTATGTCAATTTCATTTTAGTCCCTTCTCTCTCTGCTTTTCTTATTTTAGGACACACTCTCTCTCTCCTATCTCTGTTTTGTTTCTTTCTCTCTCCTCTATCTTTGGTTCCTTTTCTTCTCTCTCCTTCATCAATCTCCTTCTCTCTCCTCTCTCCTGAAGCCCAAAACCCTAAAGTGCCGTTTACACCCCAAGTAAGTTTTCTCTCTCATCGCTCTGTCTCTTTCTCACTCTTATAATCTGAACATATGGGTCATTTCTCTTTTGCTACCGACCATTTCATTCTCATTCCATTTTTAATTTGTTTTGAATTTTATAAGCCCTGGATTGTTAAATAGCATTATGGATCTGCTGATTCTTTCTGGGTTTGTGTAGATCTGGGTTTCATGGATTTGTTTGAAAATTTAAATTTGGGTTTTGTTTGGTTGCTGAGAAAATGCAGGAAAGGGGGTGGGATTCAATTCTAGATCTGAAAGTTTCCAAATTTATTAAAAGGGTCTTTTTTTTAGAAATTTTCTTGTTCGGTGCCCATTGGTGTGAAAATGGAATGCAAGTAATGTGAACAAATGTAGATTATCATGTCTCAAGTTTATTTATATTTCAATTTATTTTTGTTATTGATTATACTTAACCTTTATATTTAAGTATATGAGGTTGTTTGCTGGCTAGGATTTGAAAATCTGTTGTTGTGCATTGCAATTTTTTTATGGAGTGGACCATGGAATTGAAGTGTTGTTTGATTTTCCTGTATGTAGTAGTTGAAATGCCGGAATGATTCAATGGATAACAAAACAAAGTTTGAATCTTTTGGACATTTGATTTATTTCAATGTGTAGTTTCAATGGACAAAGATGCATTGAATCAGCAATTTTGATTTGGGTGCTGTTTGGTTGCTAAGAAAATGTAGGAAAGGGTGTGAATTCAATTCTGGATCTGAAAATTTTCCAAAACAATTAAATGGGTTCCTTTTAAAAAATTTCCTTGTTCAGTATCCATTGGTGTGGAAATGGCATGCAAGTAATGGGAATAAATCTTTTTGGATATCATCTGGTAGATTTTCATGACTCGAGTTTATTTATATTTCATTTAATTGTTTACTGATCATACTTAACCTTTGCATTTATGTACATGCAATTGTTTCCTAGTTTTCTCCCCAATTCTAGGCGTTACAAAAAAATCACTTAAAATTTCATGGAATTGGAGTGTTGTTTGATTTTCCTGTGTAATAATTTAAATGCTGGTAATGATTCAATGGAAAACAGAACAAAGATTGAATCGTTTGGACAATTTGTAGTTTCAATGGACGACGACGCATTGAACATGCGTAATTGGGGCTATTACGAACCTTCCTTCAAAGGGCATCTAGGTTTGCAGCTCATGTCATCGATGGTGAACCGTGACACAAAGGGTTTCCCACCGAGTCGTAGTCCCTCCGCTGTCATGACGAGTGCCAACGGATCTTACCTCCCGAGAGATTGCGTGACTTCAGAAGCCCCCATTCAAGTGCCCATGGACTACTCGAGGGAGAATTGGATAAACCAGAGGGACAAGTATTCGACCGTGTTACCATCAAATCAAAATTACCAAGTTCTTCCGGAATCGTCCGCAGCCCACCCCGTGTCAATATCACAAGCACCCGATTCATCAAGAGTTGAAGAGACGAGTGGGAAGAAGAAAGGCAGGCAGTCAAAGAAGAGACCTGGCGGGGGCGGCCCGAAACCTGGCAAGACTAGGAAGGTAAAGGAAAATAGCAACCCTTCGGCTCCGCGCCCAAAACCCGTAAAGAAGAGTATGGATGTTGTCATTAACGGGATTGACATGGACATATCGGGTATCCCCATTCCGGTTTGCTCGTGCACCGGAGCTTCCCAGCAGTGCTATCGCTGGGGATGCGGTGGTTGGCAGTCGTCATGCTGCACTACCAACATATCGATGCATCCCTTACCTATGAGCACCAAACGCCGCGGCGCAAGGATCGCTGGCCGGAAAATGAGTCAAGGCGCATTTAAAAAAGTATTGGAGAAACTTGCAGCAGAGGGTTATAACTTTGTTAACCCAATTGACCTGAAAACCTACTGGGCGAGGCACGGTACAAACAAGTTCGTCACCATCAGGTAAATTCATCTTGTTGGCGCTTCTTGTCGTTAATATCCTTAACGTGTTTTGAACATTGCTTGTATATATCCGTTTGGAAAGATATGTTGGATATCTTGTAGTCCATGAATTTTCTTCTGACGACAGATGTTACTGAACGTTAAATTAAATCTCTTGGTTTATTGTTAAATCTTATTTTCTAGTTTCTGGATTTAGGGCATAGAGAAGAAATTCAGTTTTCATTATCAATTTTAAGTTTCATTGACAAGTGATTATGCTGATTATATTTCTTAGGAAAATTGCAAAAACTCTCTTTATATTGTTACAAGTTGGCATATAGTCTCCCTAAGCTATTTTTATCGCAAACACTATCTGTTAACTTATTAATTTTTTGCGCCGTTAGTAAAAATCCATTAAGGAGAATTTTTGCAATTGTGGACACTGAGTGGTAAGGAGAATTTTTGCAATTGTGTACACTGAGTTCTTTAGTTTCTTTTAACGGATTTATACTGTTACAGCATTATAAGTTAATAGAGAGTTTTTGCAATAAAAATAGCGCAAGGAGATTATCTGCAAAACCGTGACGATACAAGGGGAGTGTTTGCAATTTTCCCTATTTCTTAAGAGGCATTTGACTGTTTTGTGGCTGCTCTTACATAGATCAAGTCATTTACCATGTGTACTGTTGATTGTGGAATGAGCAACAAAACAAGTAGATGTGATTCCCAAATGTTTTGTGTTATTTTATCTGTATATAGGGCTTTTTGTGCTCTAATGAGGAAGTATTAACCTGTTGCAGCCTATTTGAGGATTGATCTATAGAACTGAGAGTGGTACTGATAGTGTGATGGCTCTTTTGTTTTTGGTTAGAAACATGTGATGAGAATAAGGTAGTGATTTTGTTTCCTATGTGATGATTCAGTAAAATACATCATTGAAATTTGAGGAAATTTATGATTGTGAACATTTAAAATACATCATTGAAATTTGAGGAAATTTATGATTGTGAACATTTTATGGTTTTTACTAGGGCTAAATATCTTGATCTCCAGTACTTGTCCCAGTGGTAACAGAAGAGATTATTTGTGTTAATTTTTATCTGAGCTGTAGCGGAAAACAAAAAATTGTGATAATATTATGAGGTTTTTGGTCGAATATCTCATCTATTTTCTTCAATGAAAAATTCAAAATCAATCAAAGTCCAAGTTATTTTCGTTTTTTTATAAAAACAATTTCTTGACTCTAGATCATATCTAGAAATGATGATATATAGAAATGACATGGAGAGAGTGTGTGTCACTCTTCAATCGATTTTTATTTTTGTTTTACATCATTAAAATCCATGACAAGGATGCATATCCAAATACACCTCGAACGTCTTCCTCATCTCGTCCTTCGGGTGTTCAACGTCGACATGGTTGTTCATGATTTAAACTAAATATGAAATTTGTGTAATGTTTTGTTGGGACGAAAATATGAAATGTAAGCATCATTGAGCGCAAACAAATAACAACATAGATCTTTATATTAAGTAAAGTAATTACGGGTGCTAGGCCACTTTTGTTCTGCAATTTAGAGATACGATATAATTGATCATGCAATCAAACATTATCTTGTCTACACAAATACCTGTTTCGTCTTTTGTAAGTGGATGTCTACTATTCATCTAACATTTAAATAGAGTGACCACAGTTAAGTCTAATACAATTTTAACGTAAAATATCAAAAGTGTCTTTAACATCTGTTCAGCATCAGATGGTGTTTTAATTATTTTACATCAAGCTTATGTTAAAGTTAATAAAAATTATCTTAAATGTAACAAAATCAAAAATTGGATATCTGAAGAAAAAAAAAAATTGAGCATCATATGCACACACAATGAATAATTTCATTATTGAAACCATAATTAACACATGCCCCAGAACAAATAAATATCTTACGCCTATGCAACAAATATTTCTACACAATCATGCCCCCATACAATACCATCATCATCCATCACTAGATTACTAACACAACACCCCACATATCAGTTTTTTCTCCCTATTTCCATGCACAAGACACTTCAAGTTAAACAAAGAGTTCCTAAATCTCATGCTACAATCTAGCAATGTCCCTTCTTCACTACTCTCAATCTCATATTCACATTCACAAACACTCTCTATCTCTGACTCAGAGGAGGTGAGCCTGGCTCTGACCCACAAACAGATGTGTAAGTAGTAGAAACTGTGTCATCCTTCGATATGGCCACAAAATTCAGTGGTCCAGTAGGCACCAACCTTCTTGACTCCTTGAAATATCCACTGTGTCTCCCAGAACACGACCGCGGGGTCAGCAGCTCGGGAGTCGAGCTCCTGCGTGGCGTTGGGGGCATCGACGATCCATTCCCATTCGGCTTCCTGAAGCTGCTGCTCTTTCTCGGGCTAGGCTTTGATCCGTATATGGATTCCCTCTCCGTCAGGAGCAAGTCTTGAATCTTCTTCTGGTCCTGCACAACGTGCGCTCAGTTTAGCCACATTGTGCGCCATCCGAATCAAATTTGAAAACTTCCATATCAATGTAATTTCCCAAATGTCATAGAAAGTAGGGAAAATGACAAAAACATGTTGTATTACCCTATATCTCTTCTTCTCGTCTTCTTTCTGTTTTCTGCTCAGCTTGTATTCGTCCAACAGTGTCACCAATTTCACCTGAAAATGATACGGTAGGCTTGATAAAACAGACTCGTGTCATGATGTTTACCTGTCATAGAGAGACAAGTCGAGGAGTTTTAGAACACTTAGTAACTCACCCCGTCATAGAGAAACAACTTGTTTTTCTCCTTCTCCCAGGAAAGCGTTCTGTTTATCAGATTGTCAATGATTCCTGAAAAGGGTAACTCTTGTTAGCTCCAAAAATTGATACTGCCTCAGAAAATGTCATCAAGGGAAGGTGAAAACCATACCTGGAATTTTGGAAATGGTCACTCTAGCACGTTCAGCGCGTTTAAGGTTAATGTGAGCGCCCCTTCCTGCACTATACCTACTGTCATCCTGAAATTCAACAAAAAAAATGTTTATTCGTTCTGAGAATATTTTTACATAGCACAAGGTTCAACACTCACTTGATTATACTGCTCGAGCCAATTCTCCTCATCACATGCAGCGCGCCATCGTTCTATCCTGTCCATGATTTCTTTTCGGCTCACTGCTTCATCTTTTGCTTTTGCTATTTGCGCTTCGATATTAGCAAGAAGTTCAGAAGGATCGACCAGCCCTAAGAAAAACAGAAACAAGTTTCATCATGTTGATTTCCATGCAAAGCAAATTTGTACCAAAATATTTTTCTTAGAATAACCAAATTGGTACCAGAATCTATCATTGCACTTGATTTTTCAGCAGCTGTGCTTGTGTCAGGTTCGATATGGCTTGCCCTGCATATTTCTTCCAATTCCAATCGCTTTTTCATGACGAGTTCCTTCATTCTGCTGGCTTTCCGCTTTGAAAGTCTCTCCAACTCCGTTGATGCCTGCAAGAATATCAAGTTAAGTAGGAATTCGTGTTTTAAACCTTAGTTACCGAAAAAACATATTTCCAAACCTGTTCGATTATGTCATATGAAAGGACACCTGCTTCGGTAATTTCTGATTCCGAACATCGAAGAGTGGAAATGATTTTTGAAAAGCTGTGTTGATCTTGTCGCGGTGAATCCATCAACTTCCATAGTTCAAACAGAGACGCTACAATATCTTTCAGCTGCATTTTACCAAACGGGCTTTACTAAAAATAATAGAAATGGAAATGAAAATATTTAAGCGGTATGTGCATTACCTTCTGAATACGTGTTTTCATTTCTATCTTCAACTTAAGGATAGTTTGTTCTAGACCTTCGAATGTTTTATCGCTGATGTTCGTGCATTTTTCTGGGTTTGTTGCTTGCAGGCTTGGATGCACCTGGCTCACAGTCTCGCCAAAATCAATCCCTAGTACACCGCACAGAATGTGCACCTCGTTCACATATTCCAACGCCTTACGTAGGCGATCAGACTGCAAGGCAAGTAGTGTATGAACTATTAAATTCAGAAAGACCGAACACAAAAATGTACAACAAAACTAAACATGCATTAATTCCCCAACAAGAATATTAACATTTCCCTAGTACATGTTCTATAGGACATCCTTTAAAATTAATCTGCAAGAATCAAGATGGCACAAATTCGTGTATATTCATAGTCATCCTTTGAAATCCACTGTAAATGATACCTTTCCGGTTTTGATGAAGAAAATAATCTGAAAATTAAGTGTTAACTAAGAGGTCAACAAAAGACGGTAACACATACCTTCTCTTTTTGAAGCGTGTGAAGATGTGTTTGATACTCTTTCAGCTTTCTTAACGACAAATCCTCTTCTTCCAGGGTTAAGGAAGAAATGCTTGGTGTGTTATGGTTGTGACCAGAAATTTCTCCGCTGATCTTTTCAATTTGAGTCTGTATATCAGCAAACTGCTTTATTCTTTCCTCTTTCTTCATCCTCATATCTTCTACCAGTGGAGTGATTGAAGCCAGTTTTTCTTTCAACGACGAGGATCTCTTTGATGTTTTTATCTGTAGATTTTTGGATGTTGATTAGACAGGTAAGGTTTTATATAAGAATACCCTTTGTTTGCTTACATTGTAATATAACGCGAGAAAAAAAAATACCAAAATCCAAAAAAACAAAAACTAATTCAAAAAAATTCTCGACTTGTCCGATTAATCCTCTGATAATACCCGATTAGTCCCCAGAAGGCACTCTCTACCCGACTAGCACCTAGTGTTTTGTTAGAACACTGGTCAAACAGCATACACGTGCAAGATGTTAAACACATGCGGTGCAAAAGATATCTTCAAAAATCGAAAAAATTCTCCTATGCAGCAAAGATCGAATATAAGATGCACTAAATGATGATGTCACATAGCATTGCCAATGTGAAACATGAATATACTTCCATGTGAATCTCTCTGTCACTCTTTAGTCAACTTCTGACCTCAACCAAACGAGGACAATCTAAGTGATAATCATCTACAAGAACCATACTCTTGCTTATTTCCGACCTTTCTATGTGGTAGGAATTTTCCCCAATAGGTCTAAAGCCATCTCTCACTTCTAAGAACGTTAAAACAGAGGCATTTTGCATTCTTCTTTTGATTCTATATTGATAACAGAACAAATCGCACAAAGAAAAGCCATTGAAGTACTAACTATCTATTGACAACAAGAATGATGACAAGTGCCAAATTAATTATTCATGTATCAAACGGAAAATGGAAAAGAAACGATTAAATTCATTTGATTTACTTCCATGAAAAACCTTCGTACCGGTGATTGAAGATGGATCTCCCCAAGAGCGGCCATGAGCGTAGCAAGCTCCGCCTCCTTGGCTGCAACCGAATGGTGGAGACTCGCCTTCAAATTGGCGGTCTCCTCGACCTTTCTCCGGTACACTTCCAAGCATTCCCTCTCCAATTTCAAAAGCTTATGGTCTTTTTCCGCTTCGCTCTCACCGATTTCAGTCCACAGTTGCTGCTCATAGGAAAAGAAAAACAGTTAAATGTGACTTCTTTAATTTCTCATCAAGAATACAGATATAGAGAAATTATGAAGCTCAAAATGGATGGGACAAAACAAAAAATAATTAAAAACTACAGTGAATGCAACCCAATTGAAGTCAACTAAAAGCTACAAGCCACCTACCATCCCCCGTTCCAAATAAAGAGAATTAGAAACTTCAATGAATCCAAATTGTTGGAATTGGAAACATGAATTTTTCTCTTAGAAACATTAATTTCACTAAGAAAAAAAAACCTCAATCAAATTGTTACTATCCAGAATGTGAGTAATGAACTGATTCTAAGCAAAACTCAAAAAAAAAAAAAAGAAGCAACTTGTGGCAAAAAAACAAATGAGGAAATTCACAACTAATCAACTTGTGCTCACCAAAACCTTTCAAGTAAGTACAGGAAATTACTGCAAATGAAAGTAAATTAGAATAAAAAAATCAGTATAATTGATCAAAATCTAGATAAGAGAGAAGCAATATGGTCAAGGAACAAGAAAACCCACCAAAACTAGATGTAAAGACCAAATTTGCTATGAAGAAAACTAAAGAGAACCCAAAAACCTCAACATAAAGATGAAGGCAAGGCCATGAAATGAGAACTGAGCATTGAACATGTCAAACCCACAAAAGCAAAAGGTATAGAAAGTTTTTTTCTTTTCAATTCCATATCTATGAGAGCTCTCTAAACACAGTTGCACACTTTCTAGGTAAAGGGCAAAAGACCCATCATGGAAAAGTAAATTTCCAAGAAGATGGAGCAAAACCCAAATCACTTCCCACTTTCCAAACACCACAAAAAACAGGCAAAGAAAGAGCAGAAATTCAAAATGAGAGACATAAAGGGAAAAGAGAAAGACCTGAAGCTCTCTAAGCAAAGCATTGTAAGTAGTAGAGCTGGTATGGACACTGGTCACAGGACTCCAAAGAGCCAGCATTTCCATAGCTCACTCTCTCAAGAGTTGAGACCCAAGTGAGAAATTATGTCACTAACCCCTCCAGAAGCACTAAAACACAAAAAAGACAGAAACTTTAGCAACAGCTCCTCTCTGGGTTGGTAATGGAGGGTGTGGGTGAGTACTGGTTTTCAAGTCAAGAGGGAAATAGGAGAAACCCAAAAGATAAAAAGGCAAGTGTGTGTCTCCATTGTCTCAAACAACTAACAAAAACTATTCATTTCCTTCAGATCTCCACACTCCCCATATATACCCACCATTTCTTGCAACAAAGAACAAGACTTTATGCACTGGATCTGTAACTTATTCTAAGAATTTTAGAAAAAATAATCCCAGGATTAAACCAAATTTGTAGAGAGATTCGTTACTCAAGAAAATTTGTAATAAGACAAGAAATGAAATGATTTGCTTGGGTTTTGAGAATCTCCTTTAAACCAAAAAAAGTGGTGGTTTACTATTTTAATTTTATAAAATATCGATGTGTATTTTTTAAGTACGATGGTCAATTTATTATTTTTTTTGTAAAATCTATGTATTTATAAAAAAAATGATCTTTTCCCTCTCTTTAAGATTTAGACTAGTTCGGTTAATTAGAGAGAAAAATAGACCATTACTGAATTAAAAAATTATTTTTCTAAAATTTGATTTTAATTCTAAGTGCATTTTCATTATTTTTAAACAAATAAATACATTTTGGAAATAATAATAATAATAATAATAATAATAAATTGAGGGTTACATTTTAAAAATACACCATCATTTTTTACCATTTACCCTTTATTATATAAAATATAAATCAGTAATTGTAAAATTAATATATTATTATTTTCTTGAAACTCTCTCTTTGGAGGCAGTGACGACAATACCAATACGCACATGGTATCGAAGATGTACTGTGAACAAAAATACAAATACGCAATGGGAAGTGTGTTGTTTTCGTCTTCTACGATGCGCGTGGATGACACGTTGTAATCATAGATGGAAGTGCGTTTCACTGCACTGAAGGGCGCGTGGAGTGATGAGCTTTTGTGCATTGACTTAAGTGCCAAATTATTAAGGATTCCATAGATTGCTTTACAAATAGAAGAATGTTGGGTTCTGGAGTTTTGTTGATGGTAATTATTGAAATTTAACCATCTGCTTTGTAAACTTGTGAATGGTAAAAATAAAGGATAATAACATATCTCCACTTAACTATATACGATTTTTACTTATATTTTCTGAAATACAAATAGGTTTTACGAAATCTCTTAAATTACTAAAAGTCTAAATTATCTATCTCCATTAACTTTTTCAAAATTTTATTAATTTTGTTGAAAATGAAGAAATACCTGTTACAGTTACAGAAGCAAGGGTGTACATGGTTTCGGAACCAGACTGGTCGGGAATCAGACCAGAACCAACTCTTCGGTTTCCCAATCAATTAAACCATACTCGAAACGGTTATGTGATTGACTGATTCGGTTTTGAATGCGGTTCTCTAGTTTGATTCTTGATTTTAAAGTATTAGAACATGTTAGTTTTAAATTTGTAGATCGAGATATCAGAATTGCCCGATTATAATAAAAGATTAATTTGCAATTACAAAAAATAATTACGAAAATCGTATGTTAAGACTTAATTATTATAAATTAATCAAAATATGAAGTTAATTTGCAAACAAAATAACAATACAAGAAAAATAACATATTGTCAACCTCAATTTTTCAATTCACGTACTCCATTCTCGACACAAACTGGTTCGATTATTAATAGTTAACCAACAGTTTTGAGTTTGAAGAATTAAAATAAAATTAAAATTGAATGATTCTCTCAAATCTAAAACTAAAACCGAGCCATTAATTATACTTTTTAATTTTTCGATTGAGAGTCTGGTTTGAGATTGTTTCTGGGTTCACAATACTCACCCAATATTACAAAAGATTAATCTGAATTATTTCTGTTCTAAAATATGTCATATTCAAGTTTTATATAAAACAATTAATAATTTTATTCATATGATTTGATTATTTTTATCAGTCTATCGTACCCTTATTTCCCAACTCATGTTTCTTATTTAAAAACTTCCAATTTATTTTTGATGTATTTTCATTTGCAAGATTATTGTCATGAAATGGCAGTGATATAAAACATTATTTTGTCCTTATAAATTGATTAAAAGGTATTAGAATTAAGGACTTAGTTTGAGGTTGATATGTTTCCAATAAGTTAATTATGTATTTATAATTATCGCCAACATGCAAGATTAATTTTTCTTGCATGCATGCTCATAAATAAAAAGCGTAGACAAAGATTAAAGCAAAAAGTATCTGTTTATGAATAGTTATCATCAGATAAGCTTTTGGTTATGATGCTTTATTTTCATGCATTAATCAGTACAGTAGGGTTCTGGGAGGATAATCTTCAGCTAATTATTTGTTAATCTTATCATGATGAGCAAGTATTCAATATTTGTCATCTACAGTAATACGTTTAGTCCTAACAGAAAAATAATTTAGATTCGACACTTAACCCAACACAAGCTAACATTACATTAATGAAGATTACTGTTACTAAAATTGACTCAATAATAAAAGCATTGAGCTGCAGCTACCACTTGTGACCTTTCATCCTCCTCTCTCCTTGCTTTTTAACTTTTATATGCAGAGCTAAATTATGTTGCGAGAACGACACGAATTAAACACAAATAATATAGGAAAAGTAGTTAAACCCTAGTCCTTTCTACAGGGATTAATAAAAGGTTTGGTCTCGTAATTTATGCAATTGTGTAGACCCAAATATATACGCTATGTAAGTGAATCTGTAGATCTAATTCTTTTTGGATTTTACTATAACAAGCATATAATGAAATCTAGGTAATGAGATGTATTTCTAAATCGAGTAATTCGCTAAGTAACAATTAAGTGAATCAATCTACAAATGGGCTTAAGAGATTAATTCATGCAAACCTCACTTGAAACCGACATTCGAGACACACATTCCAAGAGAACTGAGGTGATGATAGCAAACCGTCCTAGTGTTGATTTCGTCTCTCGACACGCGAAATCAACCTAAATTGAGATGATCACGGCTCTCTCGAGACCGATCCTAACTCAATCCGCACTAAGCTCGACGTTTCTTTGCTAAGGGGTCCCTGCCTCAAACCGCAACCCTCGGGATTGCCTCGATCTATTGGCTCACCGTCTCTCTCGAGAATCGATGAATCAATTAGAGTCCAACTATCCTAGGTCTTTGACATAAATATCTCTATCCTACACCGTCAACTATGGATAATCACAATCAAATTCAAGCAATCCACATCAACACACTCAATCTCCTAGAACTAATACCTCAAAATTATAGAATCAAAGTGTTTTACACAAATTAGCCTCCATAGCCAAGTAACTACTCCCTAGCCATAGAATCTAATCTAAAACTCATGAAAACTATCATCAACATACAATCCATAGTCAAAATCAACAAAGAAAAAGTGAAAAAGGTAGAAGAAAGCTTAGGAAGTGATGAATCTCTTATTCATCAGCGACTCGATCTAGAGCAACTCGTCGAGGACTGTCCCGGAGACGTCGTCTTGACGATTTCATTGAATGAGATTAGACACTCACTGAATGAAATCTTATTTTCTGTTTCACAGAAGATGAGTGGAAAGGGAATCGTCAATTTATGGTTAAGTTGTGTCACATATGTATTTACTAATTAATATATCTTTATGTGTATCGTTGTATTTAGGAAAATGACAGTTTAATACACATGTAACTGATTTACACTTTAATACCTGAACTCTTTTTTAGTACTATACTTGTTAGTTTGAGACATGTGTGTTAACTCTGTTATCATAATCTTAAAATGATCAAATTAATTCTACAACCTTAATTCTTCTCTCTCTTTTCCATCTCTCCTCCAAATCATATTCAGATGGGTTTAGAGCTATAACCTAATCAATCACTATATAAGATCAACATCTGATTAACACTTCATTTCTAGTTCACGTGCAAATATTATACCTTCATATCAACCTCCAAAACCTATCTTTCACAACCATTCACTAATGGATCCAATTATTTAATCAATGACATGATCTCTTAATTAACCATGCGCAATAACGTACACTCGTTGATAATAAACTCCCAAAACTTACTACACCTCATTAGTCATTTCATATATACGACGATATGACATTTTGATTATGCGTGAACAAGAATAAAAATAAAATACGTTTTGGTACCCATTTTTTCGTATTCTTTAAATATAAATATAGGTTATTAGAATATCGCAATGTGTGAATAAAAAATGTTATATTAATGTGATCTTGAACAATATATTGTGTTTGCATGCTAACACTAACACGTACGTTCATGAACAAATGTATCATCATTGATTCATTATTATAGAATTTTTGGTATAAATAGTAATTTATGATATAATATGTCTATTTTATGCATAGCTTTTTGTGAGCGAAGGAGAAGATAAGACAGAGCCTACACGTACGATTTTGCATTGAAGTTGAATGAGAAGTAGTAGCAATTATTGAGCGACACAATAACCATTTTGTGGGCTTCATCACCTACTAAGGATATGTAATATATCTTTATTTTGTCCCATGGTTACTAAATGAATCCACAATGATAAACTAGACAAGCCAAAGAGAAAATAGAATCAATCAATATTCAGCACCATATAAATTAATACATTAATTATTAAATCAAATTCAATACAAACTTAGCGAGCTGGTTCTCTGAAAAAAATTGGAAATAACTTAGCAATCAATATCAATAATACATTGTATGTAATCGTACAGAAAATATATTTTTTCAGCTTGAACAACATTTTCCTCACTCTCATTTTAATGTTATCACTCTAGACACAAGTCATACTCCAGCTCATCATGGCCGTACACTTAACATCGATGGACTTGAGTCATGTTCACCGCTAATATTTCATGTGTCGTCAGACATCGATAATCAACAGAAATAATTATTATTATATTTAACCAACAAAATAATATAGCCATTAACCTACGTCAGGTCCTCGCTGTTAAATAGTAACGACGACATACCAATTAAGCTCAATATTCGCCACCAAAAGTAGCGAAGAACCATTATAATCCGCGCGGCTACAGCTTGTTATAGCTATGGATCACATTTCGGTCCGCTACTATAACATGTATTTGGTGCAGTGAGTCATGTTTAAGAAGCAAGATCGATAACATGAAGTGGGCAATGGTAGGTCAAAATTGGGTCTCCATCTTGAATTGGATTGGATAAGTATGTAATGTGTGTATAGGTAGAAACATACAAAAAAGGACAGAGTTCCTTAAATTCATGTCCAAATGAACCTACTGATGAGAGTCAAGTGGTAATATGAGTGCGACAACTCTTGTGTAAATCTTCTTTGGGATTGTCAGAAACTTCTACCTCTGTTGGTCTCTCTTCAGGTGTGAGTAAATGGAAATATGGGCACGACAACTCTTGTGTAAATCTCCTTTGGGATTGTCAGAAACTCAACTCATCTAAAAACTCAAATTGATACACGGAGAACCATACTATTATTTAAACTGGTGAACATGTTCACTTCTTTTAGATGTTGTACTCTGACAGAGACTATATAATAAATCAACTTGTGATATTCAGTCATATTTGCACACACATTTTAAACGAATTGATCATCATCAGACTAATTTCCAGCAAAGCAATAACTATGTTGCGTTATGACCAGTTTTGCTGACGACGACTCATGCGGAGTCGAGGGTGGACTTGATATCGTGTTAGCGTGCGAGTCAGAAATTAGTGTGAGTGACTGATGGCTGAGTTTGCGTCAATTAAGTGGAAGAGATATATTTTTTCGGAGGAGTCCCTCGCATGAGAAACTACTCTGATTTGTTTGATGGAACCCTTCAGGAAAATTGCTCATAGTGTGATGTGGTTCTCGCTGAAAATCAATTTTGATCGAAATTAAACCTCTAGTAAAAGAATTAGACTATTCATAAAAATAATTCTTTACTATTAACTTATTCTAAAATAAATTATCCTCTACTTTAAGTAGGGCTGCCCATGGTCGGTTAACCGAACCAAATAGCTTGTTCTCAAACCAAACCAAAAATTTGGTTTTACAATTTTTAAAACCATAACCAAAACCGGGTGTAA